>CAMZMU010000041.1:87989594-88257119 GCA_947311845.1 Poa pratensis
GAATATACGTAATTCATCTAGCCTCGCCGCTGAGTGAATTAATAACCTGACGTAACTACGGCTTCCTATAGTCATTATGAAGGTTCAGAGGAGGCCATCATTAACGTCGTAGCGACGCCCAATAACTGGAAAAGAGAAGCACGATGCCATGGAGAGGGCGATGAAATTCAAATCCACGAGACCCTTCACCATCCAGACAATGAAGCATTGTCAAGTTTATGACACATACTTCATGGTAATGGCTTCTCATATGTACGAAAATATCAAATACTATAATTGTTTCCCCTCTTTTCTCATCGACAAGATTCTTATTGCCGCATTCGTACCTACATAGGCCTGATATGAATCTTTCTTGCAGATCATCCCTGACGATTTCGTTCAGAAAAACCTGTCGAGTCATAGCAGGAAGATGACATTGTGGGACCCACAGGCAAGCCATGGGAGGTTAGCTACGAGTACTCTGAGGAGCGTTCCGCCGCTGCTTTCAGCGCTGGGTGGGGCGCGCTTGCCATAGGAAACAACTTAGAAGAATCGGACTATGCATCTTTGAGATCCTGGATGCCAAGTACAACATCAAGGTGCACATCTATCGTGTCGTATAGGTGATCACTCCCTGCATCATCTCGGATGCAACCTCATATGTCGATTGATCGATTACGCATGGCAAATAGAGTACTCCATTTGTTCCAAAATATAAGACGTTTTGGGAGTTCAATTTAAACTCCCAAAAAGTTTAATATTTAGGAACAAAGGGAGTATTCCATAACCTAGCTCTCTGATTAGCTCGTGAAGTCGCAATCAATTCATATACAGTTTTATTGGTTATCAATTCAACATTAAACATGTCAGCTTGATATTACCGTGTGATGTGTGTGCTTGGACGGGTAGACTTGTTCGATTCAATGGTTGTTACAGAGGTTATTGGTTTGGTGAATTATATTGGTGACTGTTTTAATGAATTGTCTTGCATGCTTATTGGTTTATGTCGTGCAAGCAAGTTTTTTTTTTACGTCTAGTTTGTGTGGATACAAAACTCTTATTAATAATGCAAAAATAGTGGGCCCTCGAGCAAGTTGAACGCTACATTCCATGCATGTTCAAATTAAATTTCTTCCCCTATGCCAAAAAGCAATATTCAGAGTGACAGTACGAATCTTGAGACACGTAGTCCATATAAAGATGCATATAAGTCAATCGCTCATTTTGGTCATGACATAGCTGATAGTTTCAATGTCAACTCCTGTCATCAATCTCTAGGTAATCTTTGGTGTCCCTTCACGTGTGAGACGTTAGAAATCTCATCGCCTAACAGCCTCGACAGCAAGATTATCGTACTACTCTATGGCGGATAAACACACTACTCCCTATGACGGTTGCACTCGTAAAACACATCATCCATGTTCATGTTGAAACAAATGTTGCCAGTAGCACACATCCATCCATCACACTCATCGATTAATCGTACCTCCTTTACACCACTCTCAACACCCACCCCCAAAACACGATGTATTTGTATTAGGATAAGTGTTTATAAGTATTACAGATACTCCCTCCATTTACAATTAGCTTGCGTACTGAGTTTGGTCAAAATTAAATTTTATTAAGTTTGATCAAATTTAAAGGAAAAATATTTCAAACTTAAATGTTATTTAATTGTTTTTGTTAGACCAATGTGTCACATGAGGCCTCTATCAGTGTATTGGCTCTTAGCATGTTATCATATGATATACAAATCCTCAATAGACAACTGACGACCCACAAGTATAGGGGATCGCAATAGTCTTCGAGGGAAGTAAAAACCAAATTTATTGATTCGACGCAAGTGGAGCCAAAGAATATTTATAAGCCTTGACAGATGAATTGTCAGTTCAGCTGCACCTGGAAATAGACTTGCTCGACACAGTTTATCAGTAGCAACATTTTTATGATAGTAGCAGTAGTGAAATAATAGCAGCAGTGAAATAAAGGCAGCAATAGTAATTGAAGTAGACAGCAGGATTAAAATACTGTAGGCATAGGGATGGATGAACGGGCGTTGCATGGATGGGATAGTTCATGAAATAGTCATACATAGGGCAATTGCAGGTAGATAATAGTAAAGCATCCAAGTAATAATTAATCATAAGCATGTGTTCCGTATTTAGTTGTACGTGCTCGCAATGAGAAACTTGCACAACATCTATTGTCCTACCAGCCCGTTTGCAGCGGGGACTCAAGGGAATCTACTGGTAATTAAGGTGCTCATTTTAATAAAGCACCGGAGCAAAGCATTAACACTCCGTGAACACATGTGATCCTCGTCGCAGTCATCCCCTCTGGTTGTCCCAATTTCTGTTACTTTGGGGCCTCGGGTTCCGGACAATGACGTGTGTATACAACTTGTAGATATGATCCAAAACTTGTAGATATGATCCAAAGCGCATGGTACAATAACATGTTCAGATCTAAAATCATGGCACTCGGGCCCTAAGTGTCAAGCATTAAGTATAACAAGTTGCAACAATGGCATAAAGTACTAATAATGGATACTAGGCACCATGCCCTAACAATCTTACATCTATTGCATGAACGATCTCATCCAATCCCTACCATCCCCTTCAGCCTACAACAGGAAATTATTCACACATGGATGGGGGAAGCATGGTTGGTCGATGGAGAGGCGGCGGTGATGATGATGGCGATGATCACTTCGAGTTTTGTAACTTTGTAAGACGCCTTTGAATTTTGCATGACATGTAAGCTCATTTTTTTTTGCGAAACACAGACGTTCACAAACATGTGCATATACTCACCGTATAAACGCATGCACTTACATCCTTATCTACATGAGCATTTCAAAAAAACTGAGCCGACGGATCCTTAACATTGATGAAATCAGCACAGACAACTCGTTATCGACCGAAACATTGATCCCATGTCACACCTGAAGTGTTAAAAACCTGATGAAACTGAAGATTGGAGTACACTGTGGTGATTCTGAAAATAGCAGCGTGTCGGATCAATCCCTACCCGTCCATCCCCAGATCAACGAACCACATTGCTAATTACTGCTTCGCGTGAAGAGGCAATTCGGACCGTTGCCTTGGAGATCTACAGCTAGAATCGATCAACCCGTCGCTATTTCAAATCACCTTTCCAGCTCAAGACTTTACCGCACCAACCACTCTGTGCTTGTCGTTTTCTCCTTTCCTTTTGCTATTTCTGCCCAGGAGCAGTTAGAGTAGAGATCATCTTATCTTTCTATTAGGGTTTACCCCCCGCCGCCACTGTTCGTGGTGAAGCAACCTTGTACTCTGAACTCCAATCATTCCTCTAAACTTGTCCAATTCCTCTGTAATAGCTACTGAATTCAGAGTAATCGAGACAGATGTGTTGCATACTTGTGTGTTTGCTTGATTAGTTAGCTTGGGGCATGTCAATGGTATCAGAGCCATCCGTTCCTCAGAGGCGATTTGGATCTAGAGCCCGGTGAGGTTGGGCTCTCCCGTGAAATCCTTCCCGTTGTTCTGGATTCTGGCGGCGGTGTGTGTGGTTCTTTCCGGCGGCGGCTTGGTGGCGGAGGCATAGTTCGGGTGCAGATCTGTGGTACGGAGTGGTTATCGAAGAACATCTCTTCGGTGGTAAAATCCCACCTTCCCACCCTGATCCGTGCATCATTGGCGGCGCGGCGGCGTTGGCGGCGGTGTCGGCGACGGTAAAGTCTTCTGAACCAAGTCAGGTAACAAGTTCGCTTGTGTAAAAGCCCTCTCTTTTCGGACAGACTAGTCGCTGGGAGGTTTGCTTGTTCTTTGCAAGTTTGTAAAATTCCTCACAGTAGTCATGGCACCTAAGGGGGCAGCGGATACTAGAGAACTGATCCTGGAGTCTCTGCAACTCGATGTTCAATGCCTGCAGAAATACAGGGAAGAGGATAAGCAAGAATTTTCAGACTTTCGTACCCATGTCAATAAGAACTTTGATAGCATCCAGAAAAGCTTTGATAACATACAGTCCAACTTTGAGAAATTGTTTGCAGCAAAGGCAATAGAGACTGAAGAAGTTCATGTAGCGGAACAACATGTTGAGCATGCTGGCACAACACCAGAGACACCAAATGGTGATGCTTCTGCTGCTTCAGTCAAACAACCACATGAAACTGGCCAAGCTTCAGGCAAACAAGTTCTTCAGGATATGAATGGGAATGAGCTGAACTTGGATGGAACACCAAAGGTAACATACAAGAATCCCAATTATGGTCAGGTGACAACATTAATCCCTGATATGAGAGCTCGTGGGAAAATACCTGTGGCTAATCCAAGAGGACAGGAAAATGTGCACCACGGTCACCACAACAGAGAAAGAGATTGGAGACATGATAACAGGCACCATGATCAGGTGAATCACCACAGAGATAGAGATGTTGGTCACACAGGTGATAACAATGCAAATCACCACAGAGAAGTTGATGTGGGCAATCACCAACGCCAAACTGAAGATGGTCAGAATGGTGATAACAGAAGAGGTATCCCCTCTGTGAAACCAGCAAAACTAAACATTCCAGAGTGTGATGGATCTGATGTTGACTCCTGGATACAGATAGTGGAATTATATTTCGAGTCAGCAAGAACCCCACTGGACAGTAGGACTGAAGTGGCTGTAACATACCTTAAAGGTGATGCAATTCAGTGGTGGAGAGGTATAGGGTACAATACCTACAATGTTCCTTGGCACAGATTCTGTAGATACTTGGGAGATAGATTTTCAGCGACATCTATCTGTGACAATGTCAGAATTTTCCATGATATCAAACAGACGACAACTGTAACTGCTTATACAAAGAAGTTTGAAGCTGCAATGAATCTGATGAGGAGGGATAACCCAGCAGTTCCAGATGATTATTATGTCCACATTTATATTTCTGGCATGTCTGACTATATACAACCACACTTGCAATGCCATGAACCCACTATAATGCCAAAAGCTGTTTGGTTGGTGACGAGGTGTACCCTCATCAAATCCCATGGTTAAGGACCTAGGGTTGAGATTATGGGGAGAGAACATGATAGTACTGGTAGTTTCGTCGGCTGACAAGCAGAGGCAAAGATTTACCCAGGTTCAGGCCCCTCGGGTGGAGGTAAAGACCCTACTTCCTGCTTGTCTGGTATTGATTGTGTGGATTATGCGATTACAGGGGAGCTCCGGCGAGGTATCGATCTCGCTAGAGCTTTGGTGGTTTGAGTATGGCTTGTCCCTAGATCGGCACCCCTCCCAGCCTTTAAATAGGCTGGGTCTTGGGAGTTTGTAACCGACCTAGTTTACACGTAAGGAAAGTCTAAACCGACTATGCCTATGTCTAATCTTGGAGGGTACTCCATCTTCTTGGGCCTCTTGTCTTGGGCTTCAAGTAGGCTCTTCGCTATTGGGCCTTAGTCGTCACGTGCACCAGGTACCCTCACGGTAGGGTACCCGAGATGTATACCCTTGTCAGTAGCCCCCGAGTATTTGTCTGACTCGAAGAATCGGGCATGGACTCGTTTGTAAGTGCACGTCATATGCTTTGTATTCTGTATATCATAATTGGAATTCCTGTATGAATAGCACATGTTGGCTATGTCGAGTATTTCATCGACTGTGGTTTTTGCTTATGATGATCAAGGGATAATAGCTTAGCAGGCCCAGTACACTCGACGGATCGGGACTGGTTAACTACACATTCGGGTAAAACCTTACTAGCTTTCAATCAAACTCGAGTCCCCGGACTCGAATCTGGAACAAACTGGTCAGATTCGACTAGGCCGCTTGAGGTCTTACTGAGTCGATCTGCAGTATAACTTTGAATTTTACCCAACGCGTCCGTCGGGATTTTTCATCATGTCTGCTGACACGGAAAGTATAAGGATTGACGTTGCTGGAACGGTCCTTAGCCCAGCTCGAAAGTTCGGCGGGTCTTACCTTTGCACTGCGTGTAGCATCCGAGGTATTTGCGACGGACGCAACTCGGGAATGTTTCGAGTATGATTTCGTATACGAACGGAGTCGATACATTTGTCGACTGACCTTTTGATGTTTATTCTATCGGGTGCGCGACAGCGCTCCCGATGGGAGTAGCCCCCGAGATTGTGCTTTATTACTTGTAATGGAGGATAATCTCAAAATCATTGTCTTGAGCATCTTTAGTCGAAGAAATTTTTGATACGCTCCCGATGGGAGTAATATGGAATCAGCCGAAGGAACGGTCGAGTGACCAATTTCAGCTTATCATTGCTTTTTCACACCCGAACCAAACAAGGTAATCGAGTGACCAATACGTGTTGAGCGGACTCGAACGTATTTCTGATCAAAGTTCTTGTGACGACGTCATGGATGACGTTTTGTGGCGACTGCGCCGTCTGACACGTGTGGCGTGCGTTATGCTGCGATGGATGGGACGTGACACATAGGTGGGCCCATTTGTGCAGAGCTGACCGAACGACGGTGCAGTTTGGACTTGATTTGACCACTCGGGCCCACTTTTTCTGGAGAGGTGATTATGGCTCCTCTTTTTGCGTGCGTAGTGGGCGGAGTGGCCGGCGACGGTTGCCCTCCGCGTTTGCCACGTGTACGGTGAGATTGCGAGCAGAGCGCACGGTTGGGATCTGAATGGCTGTGATTGCCTTTGATTTGGTAAATAGGGGAAACGACGCTGGCATTGTTTTTTACTAGCCATTTGCTCTGCGCGCCGCCCCTGTTCCATCTTCTTCCTCGCGCTCCTGCTGCATTGTTTCTTGCGCCCAAGCTCTTGCTGCTCTCCGTAGCCACCACCGCCATGGCGCCAAAGAGGAAAGCCTCTGCCACCGACGCGCCCGCGACTGACGCGGCCGCTCTGAAGGGGAAGAAAGCTGCGGCTGGCGCATCTGCCTCCGCCGTCGACCTCAAGAAGAGCGACGGCGATTGGATGAAGTCCACGATCAAGGCAGCGCACCTCGAGAAGTTCCGCGAGGACGGACTGCTGCCGCCGTCGGACCAACTTACCGTCCGCGCGCCATCAAAAGAGGTACTCCCCGAACCTCGCGCAAACGAGCGCGTATGTTTTGCGGAGTTCTTGCCTAGGGGTCTATCTTTTCCCCTCCACGATTTCGTTCGTGGTTTGTTGTACGCCTATGGGGTGCAGATCCATGATCTCACCCCGAACGGCATTATGCACATTGCCTGCTTCATGGTATTGTGCGAGTGTTTCCTGGGAGTTGCTCCCAGCTGGGCTCTTTGGAAATCCATCTTCATGGTCAGGCCCAACAACCGAGGCGGCCGAACCTACCCAGTTGGAGGCCTTCAGATCCAAGTACGCAGCGACACCCGATACTTTGCCCTGAAGCCAGTCGACTCGGCGCAAGGGTGGAGGAAAAGGTGGTTCTATGTGCTAGTCGACCAGGAAGGGGCCCCAGCATTTTCGACTGCTGGTATAGCCGCTAGGACGAAGGCCTGGGACCATGAGCTTTCGACTGAAGAAGTGGCGGAAGCGGCGCCTCTGCTGGAGACGATTGGAGGACTGCTTAACAGCGTCACTGGTGTGCATCTAATTGCCACCTTTGTGAAGATGCGGGTGTGGCCGCTCCGCGCGCGAGCTCACCCTATGTGGCAGTATGAAGGCCCTCTTGACTCCACTCGGATGAACAAGGAGGAGCTGTCTAGGAGTGAGCTGGTGGCACATGTGCGGTCCATCACCAGCACAAAATCCAGCGAGCCCTGCAACGTCGACTGCCCGTTGCTCCTTATACGGCTGAAAAGCCTTTGCCAGAGGTTAGTGAATCTATCAAGTTTATGATCTCCTGTTTTTGTTATTCTGCTATGCATCTTTGTGACTTCGACTGCTGTATTTTGTGTGCAGGGCCACTCGACCACCTCAACCCTTCCTCCTCTTCCTGAAGATGGCCCAACTCATGAAACAGAGGTGACTGTAGAAGCGAAGGGAGGAGATGAATCGCCTCTTCCTTCGGCTACTACATCTCCCACAGAAGAGGTTGAAGAGGAAGGGGTTGAAGAAGCACATGACAAGGAGCGTGCCACGACTGATGATGTGAGCGAGATCCCACTCGCAAGCGCCGTCGGGCAGCTCAAGTTGTGTCTTCCTCCATGAGTTCACCCGCAAAGGGATCAGATGTGAGAGATGACGGAGACTCAGGCTCGTCTCCTACGACCACAGCTGCTCCTTTGGACGTGAGCCCGTTGAGCTCGGCTCCTCCTCCTCCTCAGTCGGGTGGGGAGCTACTTTTTGGAGGCCCAAACTTTGAAGAGCTCGACACTGATGATGAAGAAGAGCACAGGTTTGCTCCTTTTTGTACTAAATTTTTTGTGTGAGTTGAGTACTGTTTCTTATGTTGTATGTCTTTCGGTCACTCGTAGTGCCGAGACTGTGCGCCCTCCGACTCCTCTAGCCGAGAGAGCTTTGACTCCAGATCAGCCAGAAGCTTCTCCTGTTGCGACTGAAGTCGTGAAGACAGTAGCCACGGCCACTACCATTGAAGCCACCAAGATTGCGAGCACGTCGACTCCAGAAATTGGGACTTCTGCTGCCAAGCCTGCTCCTTGGGTTGAACACGTAAGTGTCATTTGTCGAGTCCTCATGCTGGGACTATTTGTGTATAACTTATGCTGGTTCCATGTGCATGCAGCCCTTCTACCTCAACCTGGTGGAATCAGGCAAAGCCTTTGTCCAGGTTGAACAGGAGAGAGACAATCTGCGTGCTGTCATGGAGCAACTCAGCCGTAAGTGTATTCGACTTCTGTACTCGAAGCTCTTTTTGCTCTGTCTTTGCGTTGTCGATTGTGAATGACATTTTGCCTCTCACAGGTGACAAGGCATCTGCTGAAACGCGAGTGAAGGAGCTAGAAGAAGCTCTTGCCACTCAAGCTGCCGAGTCGAAGAAAGCCGCGGATGCCGCCCAGCGTTCTGCCGCTGCGCGCGAGAAGGAGCATGCTGAGCGACTGGTTGGCCTCGCGCAGAATGTGAGAGGTAAGGAACCATCTTTTTTGTATGCCTCCCATGTACCCGTTGAGTATTATGTAGTAACCTTGCTTTTTCTGGTTCACGTTACAGAGGCGATTGGTGTGCCAACACCTACTGACATGGTCAGTGATGATTTATCACTCGACCAGGTTATAGGTGACCTTGGTGCTACCTTTGTCCAGGCGAAGGACTTTCTTGCCAAGTCTACCAGCACCCTCGGCGCTGTGTACAAGGAGGTGCTCCCACTAGGCGAGGTGCCATCGACTGCTGACGGATTTGCAGGCGTGCTTGGACCGGGGACTTCAACCATGGCGAATTTTGCTCGCGCCCTCACGGTACGCGGCTCGGAGTCCACCCTCAAGCTGATACTAGGTCATGGGATAGAGGGTAACTTCGAGGCGGCGATGTCTGACTTCCCTCGGAAGGCCGGTGGGAAGCTTATCTCTTTGAAGCATGTTAGCGAGCGAGCCACCCGCTGGCCAACCTTTTTATGAACACCATGGAACGTCGGGCAACAGAGGTCGCCGCCCGTGCGAGTAGGGCTAGGTCTGAGTCGGTGTCGGAGAAGTAGGGCAGCCGCACTTTTTATGTCTTGTAATTAAACTTATGACCATGCGAGTACGCATGCGCTTTTGCTACCTTTGTATGAACTTAATGTCCTCGTTATGCTTCTGCCTGTAATGCTGTGTGCTTTTATTCATCTAAGCTTTGTGATGAGTTTCTCACGAAACTTTTATGATATTTGGAACAGAAACAGCCAGCCGCCACTTCATCTAGTTCGTCGCGGCATCGTGCCCCCACTCGATCTCGAGCTCAGGTGTCGAACGATGCCGCAGTAATGCGTTATATGAAGGCTCGAGTCGCAAAAGTGGAGCAAGAGTTGGAGAACACCCGCAGCGAGCTGGAAAGGATGAGGGCGAGGCCTGCTTTACCCACCCAACGAGAGGAGTATGTGCTTGGCGAGATGGAGATCGTGAACAGACAGCTCGAGTGTAAGCATGACTGCCTTGATCTTGTGAGTTCACAACCTGTTCCTTTTTGTTCACCCAACTTGTGTTGTTGCAGGTTTTGTTCAAGATTTCCAGGCGGAGCAGGCTCGCGTGATGAGCAGTTGAACATGGCGACTGACGAACCCATGACTGGCCATCAGCACTTTCGCTTGGATAAGCACCGAGCACGGATACTCGCGACCCTGCAGGATCGAGTGTGGCGGAGCACTATGCTTCTTGAGTTATGCAGGTCGGCCTTCAGTCGAATCAACCAGATGCTTTTTCCGACTGGGCCGCAACCTCAAGGAATCCACGCGTTGCTCGAGCTCTTCCGGTCGACAGGTTCCATTCGAGGCTTTATCACCCAGAAGCTTGTGGATGGCGCCAACGCAACAATGGCATATCCGAAGTCAACGTCCAAATCTGCAGCTACGTCCACCCGCGCCTGGATCGTCTTTGTCCCAGTCGCATCTCGATGATACATTCGATCATGCGAGGGTATTGGTTGATTGCTATCATGCTCAACTTATGGGCCCTGTTCTTCCAGCAAAGGACGAACCGGAAGATTAGGGTTTTTCTGTATAGGGAACAGCCCCGAGTGTAAATTTTGCCAATTGTACTTAGTACATATTTGTTCACTTGTATGTATGCAGCCCCCGAGTGTATCGAGTGGGGTTTATGAAAAACACTGTATAGAACATGCATTCTACAGCCCCCGAGTGCTCGAGTGAGGCTGTGAATTTTTACGGTATTTGAAGCTTCAACTCATGTTATTGAGCAACCTTGTAGTTTATGTATGATTTTGTGCGACCCAGCCCCCGAGTATTCGAGTGCGCCTGGGTATTATGTTTGAAGGAGCGAGAGCTCACGTTTTGAAGTAGCGCAGCCCCCGAGTATCGGGTGAGGCTAAGGTTGTGCGAGTAATAAACAGGGAGAAATATAGGAATTTATTGACTATATTCCATTTATGAATGTTAGGCTGCAGGCCGCCTCATTAAAAACCTTCCAGTCCCCTTAGGTACCCTGGTAAGGAAAAGAGCGCGTCTGAAACCTGCAGCCATCCGACATATGTGCCTATTACATTATGCGACTGAGCAATCTAAGCATAGAAACGGCGCAGCTGCGCAACGTTCCAAGGATTATGCGAGAGTTCGCCTGTCTTCGCGTGCTTCAGTCTGTATGCTCCACCACCAATGACCTCGGTGATGATGAAGGGTCCTTCCCATGGAGACGCCAGTTTATGCACCTTCTTTTGCTTCAGTCGAAGTACCAAGTCACCCACCTCGAAGGACCTGGTACGCAGTCGACGGCTGTGATAGTTGCGTAGATCTTGCTGGTAGACAGCTGTGCGTGCTAGCGCCGTGTTGCGTGCTTCTTCGAGCAAGTCGACTGCATCTTCGAGTGCTTCATCTGCATCGTCTTCATTGTATGCTTCGACCTTGGTGCGTTGAACCTTACGTCTGATGGCAGGATTGCCTCTGCGCCGTAGACCATGAAGAATGGAGTGAATTGCGTTGAGGCGTTGGGTGTTGTGCGTAGGCTCCATAGCACAGACGGGAGCTCTTCTACCCAAGCACCCGCGGCCCTTTTGAGTGGCACCAGGAGGCGTTTCTTGATTCCGCTTGTCACAAGTCCATTGGCCTTTTCGACTTGGCCATTAGATTGCGGGTGTGCCACAGATGCATAATTGAGCGTGATATCTTGCTCTTTGCAGAAGGATTGAATTCCTCAGCCGTGAAGTTTGTACCGTTGTCAGTGATGATGCTACTTGGCACACCAAAGCGGTATATGATGGATTTTATGAAATTGACTGCTGTAGTGGCAGTCGAACTTGTGATAGGTACTGCTTCAATCCACTTGGTGAACTTGTCGACCGCCACCAGAAGGTGAGTATGCCCTCCATGGGAGGATTTTTTGAGTGGCCCAACCATATCGAGCCCCCATTGGGCGAAGGGCCAGGCCAATGGTATTGTCTTCAACGCCGATGCGGGTGCATGTGGCTTTGTGGCGAATTTTTGGCAGCCGATGCACCTTTTGACTATGTCCTCCGCGTCTTTGAGTGCTGTGGGCCAGTAGAAGCCTGCGCGAAAGGCTTTGGCTACGAGTGATCGACTGCTGGCGTGATGCCCGCAGGTACCTGCATGAATATCACGAAGGATGGCTTGGCCATCTTCAAATGCTATGCAACGTTGGAACATACCTGAGATGCTGCGTTTGTAAAGTTCACCGTTGATAACAGTATATGCTCTAGATCGTCGAGTGACGCGTCTTGACTCTGTGATGTCTTCGGGTACCTCGCCGTGGAGTATGTATGCGAGGAAAGGTTGAGTCCAAGTTGGCTCGATGAGGAGTACCTCGACTGGTGGGTCTTCTGTGCTAGGTGCTTTGCTCTTGGCTGGTGCGGCTGATGTAGGAGTTGCTCGCTTCTTTTTGATGGATCTGTGCTCGATGCGCTCGAAGAAGACACCAGGTCGCAATGGTGCTTTGGTCGCACCAATGTTGGCTAACTTATCTGCTTCTTCATTGCTTTCACGCCCTATGTGCCGCAACTCGCAGCCTTCGAAGCTGTCCTCCATGATGTTGTACAGGTCACGGTAGGCGATCATATTATCTGCGATTGCATCACAGGCCTTCATTGTTTGCTGTACCACAAGATTCGAGTCACCGTAGATCATCAGTCGAGTGCACCCAAGGGCTTTGGCCATCCTCATAACGTGGATCAGAGCCTCATATTCTGCTTCGGTATTGGACGGGAACTCAAACCCCATTTGTAGGATGTAGCGGAGCTTGTCGCCTTTTGGTGATATGAGGATAACACCTGCGCCTGTGATACGTCCATTTTGCATCACTATTTTATATCATAATTTACTGCTATTCATCGATATATTTCATATTTAGAAGTGTTACTTATGTTATTTTACCTATTTTGCATGTTTGATGAATAATGGAGAATTGGACACCGGAGTCAGGATTCTGCTGGAAAAAGCACCGTCGAGATGCACTATTTCTGAAGATCAATAAATCGAAGGAGACATATGGAAGTTCCTATTTTACCAGAAGATGGAGGAGGCCAAAAGGGGGAGCTGAGATGGGCCATGGTGGGCCCTCCTCACCCCTTGGCGCGGTGGGGCCCCCTGCCGCGCCGAGAGGTGGTTTGGGGGCCCTGGCCCACCTCAGCCGTCCCCCTTCGCGTACTTGACCCCCTCGGAACCCTAACACAGGAGGAGGCCATCGAAATATTCCGCCGCCTCCACGAGGCGGAAAACACCAGAGAGCGAAAAGCTCCCCTGCAGGAAGAAATCTGCCGGGGGAAATTCCCTCCCGGAGGGGGAAATCGTCGCCATCATCACCGTCATCGAGCTGGACTTCATCGGGATCATCATCATCATCATCTCCACCGCCAACACCATCATCACCGCCGCTGCACCCCGTCTCCGTTGTAACATCTAGGGCTGAATCTTGTCTATTTCATAGGGGAAACTCTCCCGGTGTTGATTACTCTTGTTATTGATGCTATTGGGTGAAACCATTGGACTAAGGTTTATGTTCAGATTGTTATTCATCATCATATCACCTCTGATCATGTTCCGTATGATGTCTTGTGAGTAGTTCGTTTAGTTCTTGAGGACATGGGAGAAGTCTTGATGTTAGTAGTGAACTATGTTGAGTAATATTTAATGGTTTGATGCTTAAGTTGTGGTGTTATTCTTCTAGTGGTGTCATGTGAACGTCGACTACATGATACTTCACCTTTATGGGCCTAGGGGAATGCATTGTGTATTCGTTTGCCAATTGTGGGGTTGCCGGAGTGACAGAAACCTGAACACCCGTTGGTATATCGATGCATGAGGGATAGCAGGATCTCAAAGTTTAAGGCTGTGGTTAGTTTAACTTAATTACTTTCTTGTATTTGCGGATGCTTGCAAGGGGTATAATCACAAGTATGTATTAGTCCTAGGAAGGGCGGTGCATTAGCATAGGTTCACCCACACAACACTTATCAAAACAATGAAGATTAATCAACTATATGAAGCGAAAGCACTTGACAATATTCCCGTGTGTCCTCAAGAACGTTTGGTCATTATAAGTACAACAACCGGCTTGTCCTTTGCTGTAGAAAGGATTGGGCCACTCGCTGCAACTATTACTACTGCATTTTATTTACTTGTACTTTATTTATCTGTCATATCAAAAACTCCTAAAAACTTGTCTGTGAGCATTTACAGTGAATCCTTCATCAAAACCGCTTGTCAACACCTTCTGCTCCTCGTTGGGTTCGACACTCTTATTTATCGAAAGTACTACGATACACCCCCTATACTTGTGGGTTATCAAGACTATTTTCTGGCGCCGTTGCCGGGGAGTGTAGCGCTATTGGTAAGTGGAATTGGTAAGGGAAACATTTATTGTACGTGCTGTTTTTATTTTTGCCTGCTGCTATATCTCATTATGGAGGGGTCTTCTCTTGAATTCCTATTTGGGAAAACAACTACCACTGCTAAGGTAGTAGAGGAGGCGCCAGATGAGCAGGTAATACCGTTCAAAATTCCTATGAAAATTGTTGAACGTGTCACAAATAACCGCTATGCAGGAGATGGAACTGTCCATCCTGGAGATCATTTGTTATTTCTGCATGAATTGTGCGAGTTATTTAAGTGTGCAGGTATCTCGATGGGAGAAGTTAAGAAGAAATTATTCTCTCTATCACTGTCTGGTAAAGCTGCACATTGGTATAAACTGCTGAAGAATGGGTATTCTCTTGGATGGGAGGAAATTGTACCTCTCTTTTACTCCAAATTCTATCCTCCAAGTGAGATTCATAAGGATCGGAACCTCATATATAACTTCTGGCCCTATGATGGAGAGAGTATCGCTCAAGCGTGGGGGAGATTGAAGGCATTAATGCTCAAATGTCCCATTCATGAGCTTCCTGGTAATATTGTTATTGATAACTTTTATGCAAGACTCTCCTTTCAAGATAAAACTCTATTGGATACCACTTGTGCTGGATCGTTCACTCGTAATAAAGAAGAGTTTAAGTGGGACCTTCTTGATCGGATTCAGGAGAACACTGAAGGATGGGAGAATGACAAAGGTAGGGAGTCAGGTATAACTATGACTTTGAGTGTGTTAAAAAATTTATGGATACTGATGATTATCGCAAAATTAGCACTACTTATGGTCTTGACTCTCAAATTGTTGCAAACTTTTATAAAGCCTTTGCTTCCTATTTCGGTTTGCCGAAGGAGGGTTTTAAAAATTATCATGAACCATATAAAGATGAATCTGTTTCTCATATATCTAAAGGTGTTGAGGTTAATGTTGCTGATCGCATTATTCCAGAACCTTATATTGAAAAAGTTCCTTTTCCTAATAAGATTAAGGAACATACTATCATAACTGGTGTTGTTAGTAAAAGTAATAAGAAAACTACCAAACCTGATGAGCAAATAACTGTTGAACCTGTTGTAGCATTGGTTAAAGATCTTGTCACTGAAAATTTAGAAGATAGACACATTATCTTTTGTGAGGATGCTTCTAATATTGTCTCACATCCTAAAAGTTCTAGGAAGTCTAGTGTTCCTGTGCTTTCTGTTGGGATAGGTGATCATTGCTATTATGGTTTATGTGATATTGGTGCAAGTTCTAGTGCTATTCCTTATGAGCTTTACAGGGAAATTATGCACGAAATTGCTCCTTGTAAACTTGAAGAGATTGATGTGGTTATTCAGCTTGCTAATAGGGAAACTATCTCTCCAATTGGTATCATTAGAGATGTCGAAGTCCTTTGTGGTAAGACTAAATACCCTGCTGATTTTCTTGTACTTGGGTCGGCTGCCAATGATAGTTGTCCTATTATTTTTGGTAGACCTTTTCTGAATACTTGTGGTGCTGTTATAGATTGTAAGAAAGAGAAAATCTTTACTAAATTTGCTGGTGAATCTTATGAATTCAATTTCTCTAAATTTGCTAAAGCACCTTATGAAACTGAATTGCCTAGTGAGGATTTTGAAATTGCTCAACTTGCATCTATTGTTCTTGCTCCTAACAATGCTTTGCAGCAACATATGGAGAATCATGAAAGTGAGAACTTCAGGGAAGAAAGGAATGAGCTTGATGAAGTATTCCTTCGTCAACCTATGCTCAAACACAATTTACCTGTGGAAGATTTGGGTACCACAATGCCACCCAAGGAGGATCCTGTTTTTGATTTGAAACCTCTGCCTGATAATCTTAAATATGCTTATATTGATGATAAGAAAATATATCCTGTTATTATCAGCTCTAAACTTTCAGGTACAGAGGAGGAAAGGTTATTGGGAGTGTTGAGGAAACACCGCGGAGCTATGGGATATACTCTTGATGACCTGAAGGGAATTTCTCCTACTATATGTCAGCACGCCATCAACATGGAACCTGATGCAAAGCCTGTTGTTGAGCATCAGCGTCGTTTAATACCCAAGATGAAAGAAGTGGTAAGAAATGAGGTATTAAAACTTCTTGAAGCTGGTATTATTTATCCTATTGCTGATAGTAGATGGGTAAGTCCTGTGCATTGTTCCTAAGAAAGGAGGAATTACCGTTGTTCCTAATGAAAATGATGAACTAATTCCTCAAAGAGTAGTAGTTGGTTATAGATGTGCATTGATTTTAGAAAGGTTAACAAAGTAACTAAGAAAGATCATTATCCTTTGCCTTTTATTGATCAAATGCTTGAGAGGTTGTCCAAGAAAACTCACTTTTGTTTCCTTGATGGGTATTCTGGGTTTTCTCAAATTGCTGTGAGAGCGCAAGATCAAGAGAAAACTACTTTTACTTGTCCTTATGGAACTTATGCTTATAGACGTATGCCTTTTGGTTTATGTAATGCTCCTGCTACTTTTCAAAGATGCATGTCTGCTATTTTTCATGGCTTTTGTGAGGAAATTGTGGAAGTCTTCATGGACGATTTCTCCGTCTATGGAACTTCCTTTGATAATTGTTGCACAACCTTGACAAAGTTTTGCAGAGATGTGAAGAAACTAGCCTTGTTCTTAATTGGGAGAAATGCCACTTTATGGTTAATGAAGGAATTGTTCTTGGACACAAAATTTCTGAAAGAGGTATTGAAGTTGATCGAGCTAAAGTGGAGGCAATTGAAAAGATGCCTTGTCCCAAAGATGTTAAAGGTATTCGTAGTATTCTTGGTCATGCTGGTTTTTATAGGAGGTTTATTAAAGATTTCTCTAAAATTTCCAAGCCTCTTACTAATCTTCTTCAAAAAGATGTACCTTTGTTTTTGATGATGATTGTAAGGAAGCTTTTGAAACTTTGAAAAAGGCTTTAATCACCGCTCCTGTAGTTGAACCACCTGATTGGAATTTACCTTTTGAAATTATGTGTGATGCTAGTGATTATGCTGTAGGCGCTGTTCTTGGGCAGCGAGTAGATAAAAAGTTAAATGTTATTCATTATGCTAGTAAAACTCTTGATTCTGCTCAAAAGAATTATGCCACTACTGAAAAAGAATTTCTAGCTGTAGTTTTTGCTTGTGACAAATTTCGACCCTACATAGTTGATTCGAAAGTCACTATTCATACTGATCATGCTGCAATTAGATACCTTATGGAAAAGAAAGATGCTAAGCCAAGGCTTATTAGATGGGTACTTCTTTTGCAAGAATTTGATTTGCATATCATAGATAGAAAAGGTGCTGAAAATCCTGTTGCTGATAATTTGTCTAGATTGGAAAGCATTCCTTATGATCCTATTCCTGTTAATGATAGCTTTCCAAATGAACAATTGGCTGCAATAAGTGTAAGTTCGCGAGATAGTCCTTGGTATGCTGATTATGCTAACTTTATTGTTTCCAAGTACTTGCCTCCAACCTTTTCAGCTCAGCAAAGAAGGAAATTCTTTTATGACTTGCGGCATTACTTTTGGGATGACCCACACTTATATAAAGAAGGAGTCGATGGTATTATGCGAAGATGTGTTCCTGAATATGAACAACAGGAAATACTGAGGAAATGCCATGGAAGTGCTTATGGAGGGCATCACGCTGGAGATAGAACTGCGCAGAAAGTTCTACAATCAGGTTTTTATTGGCCTACCCTCTTTAAGGATGCAAGAAAGTTTATTTTATCTTGTGATGAATGTCAAAGGGTTGGTAATATCTCTAGACGCAATGAAATGCCTATGAGTTATTCTCTTGTTATTGAACCATTTGATTGTTGGGGATTCGACTTCATGGGTCCTTTTCCTTCTTCACAAGGTAATACTCATATACTTGTTGCTGTTGATTATGTCACTAAATGGGTAGAAGCTATACCTACTAAAAGTGCTGATGGTGAGACCTCTTTAAAAATGCTTCAAGATGTCATTTTTCCTAGGTTTGGTGTACCTAGATATCTTATGACTGATGGAGGTTCTCATTTTATCCATGGTGGTTTTAGAAAACTCTTGCTAAATATGGTGTTAATCATAGAATTGCTTCAGCCTATCATCCTCAAACTAGTGGACAAGTAGAATTGTCAAATAGGGAGATTAAATCTATCTTGCAAAAGACTGTTAATAAATCTAGAAAAAATTGGGCTAGTGTGAGGACCCGGATTAATTATCCGAGATACTCGTTATGTTTCCTGCAACAGTCCCATGATCAGTGTGCTGTTGCACATAACTTGAGTTGGTATCACAGAACACCCACAAATACCGAATAATTATACTTACGTGCTTGAAGTGATCAGCTTCATAAGGTACTTGCAGCGGAATCACCAAATCAACGTGGAGCCCAAGTCATTCGCCTTTACCCTACAGGCAGCTGACTGGGAAGCGCCCTAGTTCGCAAAGACGTCAGTGAACTCCTCCTCGTCGAACTGCTCTTCTCTGGAATCTGGCTAAGACAATAGCCAGGGACGAAACCAATATGAGTACATTTGATTGTACTCGCAAACTACCCCAACAGGAACATGCACTAGTTTTAAATTTTCAAAGACTTTTATTTTTAGGAAAAACCTCACTGAATCTCTATTTAAAAGGAGAAGAGTAGATTTTTAATCCTGTTGAAGACAAAACATTTTGGAAAGTAGTTTTCTCACTAACTTTGTTGAAAAAGGTAAGAAGTATTTTTAAATCTTTTTCCGAAAATACACCTTCTTTTCAAAGGGTAAGAAATCTCTTTTAAAACTTTTTCCTCGAAAAACAACTTCTTGCCCTGATTCCAAGCCCGTCGCTACCTCGAACCAACTCATTGGTACAGGTACGAAATAACCTTTCCAAAACTCAACACCTTTCTCAAAACTTGCACATGGTCTTAGGACAGCCTTCCAACTGTCCGTATCCGAGGACTCGGCTATTCGAATAGTTTTACCTCTGCAGAGGTAGTACGCTTTTCCCACACCCATCCGGTCACTCATCGTGTCAGCCACGTCCCGCCATACCGAGGTATGCGAAGTTGAGTTCCCGGCCATAGCCTGTCCTTTGCTCATGCTAGTATAGGACCCTGCCGCTACGACACATTCCATCGACACTCAAACCCTCAGGAACTAAGTGTGAGGACTCGTAGTTCTGCCCGGCGGACCCAAGGGAGCCCTTCAATCCTCTTCCTCCAAACACGTCCATACCGGCTTCCGGTAGACCAACACTGAAGAGGACCCAGGTCAGGGGGTAGGTCCTCAGACCATCCCCTCATGGAACGAGGTTATCCTCGTTGTTGAGGCATCCAGTACTAACACGAGCAAATTATATGACTACGCCCTTGCCCATATGTGGGTAAGTGTGGTCGCACAGGATAATGGTTGGTCGTCATAGTACTAGGACACAATGTGCATTTTTCTCAAAAACAACACCAACCTTCTTCAACTGAGCACCGACCTTCCGGCAGGTCTATCCAAGGATTTTCAAAAGAGTTTTGTATAAACAATGGATTTTCCCATCCTATAGTTTTATATAAACAAACTGAGATTTCTACATAGAGTGGCAAAATAGTTTTTCATAAACTCTTTAAAAAGGTTTTCGCAATCATTTCCAATTTTCATAGCAAAAATACTTTTAATCAAAACTTGGGTGGTTTGTAATCCCACCAAAAGGTTTTTCATAGAAGGCTTTTGAGTAAAACAAATTCATTTAGAAATCATGGTATACCATTGACACCTCTATATCGGGTGTCTCAATAATATACTTGCGTTTTGGAAAAGGGTTTTTCAAATCATAGTTTTAGTGGCAACGCCACATAAAACACTTATGCTCTTATAAGTAAAACAGATGAATCAAAATAGAGGTATATAGGTGCAAGCTCAGTGAAGTAGCTTGCCTGGTTTCAGCAGAATGTCCCTGGACTTCCTCTTACTGATTAAAGAAATAAACTCCGATTCTTCTCCAGTGAATCCTCTCCAAAGACCACTCCGGTAACGGTATTATCTAGCGTCGCAAACAGGGAATAACAACATTCAATAAACCAAACAAAACCACAAGTGGTGCACAAACATCAAACTAATTATTCAAGCAACGAACTAGGGTCTACACTCATAAGGGTCTTTTACAACTCAGGGGTCTAACACTTTTACACAAGTGAGGGCCAACCAAGGGTAGCAAGGGATGACATGCTACAACATCAGTAGCTAGGAAATGCTACTGATATTCAACATCAATTTTGACATTCATGCACACAATGATTCTATTAGCATACAACTCCTGAGAGTTAGGAAATCCTAGAAAATACCCAGACTAGGGATATTGTTCCCCAATAAAAACTAGCAACACTAACTTCTTCCTATCATGAGACCAAACCAGTAGCAAGATGGCATGCTACTGATGATCTAGCAATGCTAACTAAAATAAACACCCCACTAAGGAATTTCTACTAAAACAAATTCTATTAACTAGGAGAATCTAGGAGAATACCACTCTAGTACCATTAACACTAGGTGACTAAGTGCAATACTAAACTTTTTCCAAAGTGCTATACTACAAAGCTAACACACTCCTAGTAACTAGTATCACACTTAAACATGCTAGAAATCACAAAAGAGATACTAGCACACCCTATATAACTAAATAAATCTATAAACCATAAATGGCAGAAAAGCATGCCACCTAGTTAAATACACCTAAAATAATCCATAGCTCTAAAAATCACACCAAGCTAGGATTAGGTACTCCTAATCATACAGAAGCTCACACAAGTGGATTCACACCAAAAATCATCACCAAATAATTTACAAAAATCCCTAAATGGCTCTCTGGTCAAATACCAAAGTGGATGCCATTTTATTTAGGAAGATCATTTGCATGAGAGGCAAATTTCTACTGCTAGGTATCACTCAGATCTTTCCAAAACAGTTGAGTTTGCATCAATAGCTATTATAGAAAAATAGCTATTGAGCTTTTAAAAAAAACAGTAGTTCTGGCCCACATTTAATTTCTCAAAAACTATTTATCCAAAAGTGTTTCTACCACTTGGATCTGGCTAGGAACATGCTAGGGTACCTCCCTAAATTTTGGTTTGGTCAACTAAACACTCAAACTATTTTAGAACGATTTAAACTAGGAGTCCAGAAACAAATCTAGAAGTAAAAGAATAAACCACCTGAAAAAAAAGGAAAACGGGCTGGATCTGTCGAAGTTGGGCTGTGCCGTGCGGGGAGGAAGTCCAGCTCGCGGTCCACGAACTTGAACGAAGCGGTACGGGCCGCTTCTCCTTCCTCGTCAAGCACAGAGCACGGGCGCGGCACTGCCGGAGCGTGGCGACGGCGGCTACGGCGGCTCCGACGACCTGAGAAGGGATGAGGATGTCTGGGAGAGAAACCGCGACAAGGGGAATGCGTTGATGCAAGAATGGCGAGGAATAGTGGACTGAGCGGCTCGCGAGCTTGCTCGACATGCCGCGGCCGGAAAAGAAGAGGTTTGGGACGGCGACGGCGATCCCGGGATTCCTTCTTTGATTCCTCGCGCAGAGAGGGGGAGTAGGGCACGGCGAAGCTTCTGGTAGCCA
This sequence comes from Poa pratensis, assembly GCA_947311845.1. Taxonomy (NCBI): domain Eukaryota; kingdom Viridiplantae; phylum Streptophyta; class Magnoliopsida; order Poales; family Poaceae; genus Poa; species Poa pratensis. The sequence continues at coordinate 88,011,517 of CAMZMU010000041.1, forward strand.
GGGATTTGGATGGGGAGGTCTCTGTCGCCGGCGAGGCGCGTCGGTGGCGGCGGCCGTGGTTTGTGTCCGTGGGCGGAAGAACGATCAGAGGGAGGGAGTGGGGGAATGAGTGAGGGAGTGAGGGAGCTGAGAGGGGTGCGCTGCTTCTTATCGCCTCGCGGAACAGCGGAGAGGAGCGGGGTCCAGCGGTGTCGACATTTCACGAGGAGGACACGGCGGCGATGGTGTGAAGAACACGGCGATGCACTGCCGCGTCGCTGCAACAGGGTGATGGGAGACAAGGGAGAGCAGAGGGTACGGCGTGCGGTGCTCTTCCTCCAGGGCGTGGTCCGTGTCAGGGGGGGCAGGGGGAACACGGCGTGGTCGGGAGCACGGCGACGCGGGCACGGCAGCGTGCGGAGGAGCCACTGCTGTCCCCGGTGCGAAGCTGATGGAGGGGAGAGGGCAGAGGAGCCAGAGGGCAGCTGGGCAAGGGAGCAGGTGCACGGCGAGCGGCGACCACGGCATCGCCGGCGTGGAGAGCACGGCGCCGTGCCGGCAGCGTGCTGATACAGAGGTCAAAGGAGATTTTACAGAACGCCCCCTGAACCTTTCTCTCCTCTCACGGATAGGTCCTCGACAGAAAAGAGTTCCTTTTCTCCTTTAAAAACAGTAGGGTTTCCCGGATTTATTTGAGGGGTTTAAACATTTTACAAAAATCAGAGAAAATTCATGTAGCCTCCCCTATATATGAGGAAGCTCCACAAAAATTGGTTTTACAAAATAAAATGTTTTGCTCCATTTTTGTTCATAGGATTTAAATAAACTATTTTTGGAAATGAATAATTTGGTAATCCTTTAATAATTCAAAACCAGTGGTAAAATAGTTTGTAGAACCTTTGGAGCCTTCTTGACAAATATGTACTTCAAATAAGTTTTATTTTCATAAAGAAAACATTTGTTTTGAAGAAACAAAGAAATTGGGAGGGAAATTATTTATGAAGATCATTTTAACCATGACCTTCATTTCTTTTTAATAAAAGAGGAGGGGTTTGTTTTAAATCAACAAGTAGGGTTACTAGAGGAGGGAGTGATATGAAATGGAGAGAATTATCATTTCATCCCCTTCTCTAGAATTTTGATAAAGAAAGTATAGGTTTTCATAAAACAGAGGAATAGATAAGGAGGGAGTGTTATTGAAACCATCTCCCTAAATTTTAGGATTTTAACTTGGGGTGCCTAATTGTAGAGGATTTATTCCTCTTCAAGTCACCTCCAAGTTTGGTGGCCAAGGGTGTCCTAAAGTGGTAACAACTCCACTGAGGAATTATCTCACAAGAAATCACACACACAGCAGCAAATTCACAGCATAGCAACAGCACCAAAATACCAATCAACACAACAATATCCACAATTCAATCAAGCCACACACTTCAAACTACAAGAATAAATCACACACCTTTTTCCATAACTAACAATGCTATTTTAAAAGTGGTCACACCAATTATGACAAGATGTGTTTAAGGGATATCAACCCTTAACTTAATAGTTTTCAAAATGGTTTGATAAAAGGGAAAAGAGGTGAGGTAATATATTCCCCACTAGTATTTCTTTTAAAACAGAGTTGAAACATTGGGATTATAAAATGAAATTTTAATGTCAAGTTGGAGGAAGGTTAGGAGATCACAGAGTTCTCCATATTTAAACATGAAACTTTTGGAAATACTTTTACTGTCTCAAATTAAAGAGCATTTTATTTGTTGCTAAACCAAATCATTTTTGAAATAAACTTTTGGCCAACATAAGAATGGAAAGACATATGGAATATTTCTTGTCATAACATGGTCACCAGTGTTGTAAATATATTTTACCTAGGTGGATGTCTTGAGTTGACATCTACTAATCAAACAATCACAACAACAAGTTGCACAAGGTCAACAGAACAATTTAAAGGAAAACACAATCATTGTGAAATAATTCAAAAAGTTTTTGTTGGTTCTGAAATTTGGGTCTTGTTTACCCTTGTTATAAATTTGGGATGTTACAGATCCTTCCCCCCTTAAAATAAATCTCGTCCTCGAGATTTGCCCGGGGGTACAGGAGAGATACGAGGCAAAATTTTATTTTAGAAAGGTCGTATATTCACTTTCGTGTATACACGGGTTTTGAAAACAACAGGGTTTTCTTCAAAATACCCCTAGCTGTGCCACCAATAATTGGCTCATGGACACAGTGGGTCTGATTTATACGAGGAATTATTTTTGCCGGGGTTTTTACAGAAAAAGCGAGGGATAAAGGATAGAGGAACACGGGGGGGTTAACTGCTGACTCACTGACATGTGGGCCCGGGGCCCACTTGGCGGTCTCTCCTCCTTTTCTCCTCCTCTTCTTCATCCTTGCTCGCCCTTGCTCTGTACTTGCTCCATTTTCAGTGCGCAGGGCACTCACCCGCGGTACTGCTGCGCGTGCTGTCCGTCGATGCAGCGGCAGACACGGCTTTGGGGACACGATGCCTAGGTGGTTTCGCGCCATTAAGGCGAGTACAGCTCGCGATTCCTCCACTTTCCCGCGCAGTGCGGTGTCGAGGAGCGGCGTCCGAGCTCGGCTTATAAACTAGCGACCTCAGAAAAACATTTCTTCCATCGCGTCGTCACCATGGGCTTCATTACCGATTTCTTCAGAGCCTATGTTGATGCGATGGAGGATGCGGGCTTCCTCGAGGGCTGCTTCGTCTTCGTGCTCTTCGTGTTCTCGATTTTGACGGTGTTCAGCCTGCTGTTCGCGGCAGTGGTGCTCCTAGCCGTGGCCTTGTGCCATTGGTGGTCTAGCGCGGGGGCTGGTGCTGCGACAGTGGCGCCTGCTGCGCTAGAGGAGCCAGATGCGGCGGAGGAGCGCACGGTGGAGGAGCTTGCGGCGGTGGAGGAGGTGGTAGACCTTCCGGCTGGAGGTGAGCAGGCTGCTCGAGCTGTCTGCCGCCGTCGGGCGGCGCGTGACTCGGCTCTGAGTGAGCCAGGCTCATCCTCTGGTGGCATCGGGGAGTTCGAGAGAGATTAGGAATCTCTAGGTGCCGTTGCATCCGTGCTGGCAGTGTTGTTTGTAGGAGTAGAACTTGTATCCTCTGTTCCTTTCTGAATTTCTCGCTTCTGTACTGCAATCCGTGATTGTATTGATCTTGCCTTTGCTGATAACCCGGGACAAGGTGTGCCTTGTCGAAATCTTCTTGGTTGACACAACTCTGGTCTTGCAGCACAGATAGGATGCAGAAGTACTAGAATAAACTTGTTTTGGCGAGAAAATATATTTTTAGAGAAATATCACTGCAATATATGGTCTCAACCATTTGCAGTGGTAGCACACATTCAACCATATAGGTTGAACACGACAACTAAGAACACCCTACAAGATGTCCTTCTGTGTTCCAGCGAGCATTTACGCTTCGCAAGCATTTTAAGGCTTGCGAGGCTCACATCTCGTGGAGGGCTCGGGCCCCTTTCTTTAACATGCAGGTTGCACAAGGTTCATATTGGGTGAGGAACCTTGTGGGTGATTGCATGTAGGAGAACACACACAAAAATAATTTGCATACTACAAAATAGTCCCATTCAAAGTTTGCATTAATTCCAGGGGTATGCGTCTGGGGTCACATACGGTTCCTGGTTTAAGTGATCTGTGGTTTCTTTTTAAAACTTTTAACTGAAAAAAAGCATGACATTCCATCAGATGTCAACCAAGTGGTTAACAAGATGATAAGAACACCAAGTTTTTATTTCGGGCTGATTCGATATCAGCCGGGAACAGACAACAACCTTGCATTACAAGAACACGAGAAAAACAAGCAACAAACCAACAACAGACTAACAACGGTTGATCCACACACGCAAACACACAAGCGCTGGTCAGGCTAACTAAACCTGGGTTCTACTCTGCCTGAGAGGTTCTAGGAGTCGGTGAAGCGTGACCGAGACAAAGAGTGGTGTCCACATCTCTGTCTTCCAAGGGGTGGGGATCTACAGGCACGCCTTCGAGGACTACGCCTGGTTCTTGGGGTGGCTGCTGAACTCGGGCGAGAGCTTGTGTCACCGAATGCATCCAGCAATTCATCTAGGACCGACTGTCTTGCATCCTGAGCTTGCCCACGGTGGAAGTGGGTTGGTTCCTTGCTCGACCCAGTTCCCGGCGGGCACGAGCAAGGTGGCGCCTTGTGGTCATGAGTTCCTCCATCAGGGTGTGACTGAATCTTGTCATTGCAGCTCCATAGGTGACCAGGGTGATTACGGCAGGGTCAGCTTCCTGTCCCATGGAAGCTTGGAAAGCCTCCGCAACATGCTCAGGTATGGCTGGGAGGAAGTGGAAAGCTCGGCTTACCGCCATTGCCGGTTCTGAGTACCGGAGACGGACAAGTCCTTCCCAGGCTGCTACCTGGAGGGCTAGATCTAGGGTAGGCATGCTCTTACCCTGGATCAAGTAAGTCGGACTGATGCCCAAAGGCACGAGCCGATATGCACCTCGACTTGGAATTCACTCCCGGCGAGCGGAGAGAGTTCTCGAACACCACATATCGAGGACGGGCAGGCCGACCAAGAATGTGGCAGACGCCTTCCAAAGCATCAGCGGAAACCCACTATGCTCCTCGGCAGTGGTTTCCATGACAACTCTGAGGTTTGCCATGGGTTCCTTTGGATCTGGATGAAGGATAAGAACACGGGATTCTTGCCTCAGGAGATTTGGGTCGCTAAGGGTGGTGAGTGGGGATAGATGGCAGATGGAACGGGGCCTTTTATAAGCTAGGTGTGTCGGCTCCTTTCTGGGGAAGAACCCGGGGAGCGTCACTCGTGTGGTGGGGACAAGCCCTACTGCACTCTACTGTGAACCGACGCCTGGCCATGCCGGTTAGGCAGGGAGGGGTCAGATCCGCGGACTCACTGTAAGGGAGCGTCACAAACAAACAACAAGCACACAGGGTACATTTAGTACCAATGGACGCCTAATACTCGTAGCAATCGGGTAGTATGGCTAAAGTTCCTATCATAAGCTGTTCCTATGGGTCTTGGTTAGACAGGGGTGCTGAAATCTTCAGTTCGTCGCCTTAGTCTTCAACTGGAGACACTGAGATTGTCGAAGTAGCCACTTGAGTAGAATTGCTGAGGTTGAGCTGAGGTCTTCAGAGATCTCTTGATTTGGTTGATGTCGATGATCTTGGCATTTGTAGACCAATGAACTTGATGTTGAATGTTGAGTAATTGAGATGGTTGCTTCTTCTTTGTAGGTGCTAGCTAATTAGGTCTCTCTTTGGGTTCATCGTCAAGTATTTTGAACAGGTAAGAAAGAGTAGAGAAACCTTTAGTAAAATTTAAAATAGAAAGGTAAGATTCAGAGGTAAATAGAGAAGACGAGAAGAGCGGGAGCCATTTTGGACTTCCCTAGATAAGGATATATTTTTGGTGTGAATATATTTTTTAACAAAATATTCTCTTCCTAACTAACGTCCATGCTAACTAAGGTCTGTTACAGTCAGGATGGCTCTGATACCAAGTCTGTGAGGACCCCGGATTAATTATCCGAGATACTCGTTATGTTTCCTGCAACAGTCCCATGATCAGTGTGCTGTTGCACATAACTTGAGTTGGTATCACAGAACACCCACAAATACCGAATAATTATACTTACGTGCTTGAAGTGATCAGCTTCAATAAGGTACTTGCAGCGGAATCACCAAATCAACGTGGAGCCCAAGTCATTCGCCTTTACCCTACAGGCAGCTGACTGGGAAGCGCCCTAGTTCGCAAAGACGTCAGTGAACTCCTCCTCGTCGAACTGCTCTTCTCTGGAATCTGGCTAAGACAATAGCCAGGGACGAAACCAATATGAGTACATTTGATTGTACTCGCAAACTACCCCAACAGGAACATGCACTAGTTTTAAATTTTCAAAGACTTTTATTTTTAGGAAAAACCTCACTGAATCTCTATTTAAAAGGAGAAGAGTAGATTTTTAATCCTGTTGAAGACAAAACATTTTGGAAAGTAGTTTTCTCACTAACTTTGTTGAAAAAGGTAAGAAGTATTTTTAAATCTTTTCCGAAAATACACCTTCTTTTCAAAGGGTAAGAAATCTCTTTTAAAACTTTTTCCTCGAAAAACAACTTCTTGCCCTGATTCCAAGCCCGTCGCTACCTCGAACCAACTCATTGGTACAGGTACGAAATAACCTTTCCAAAACTCAACACCTTTCTCAAAACTTGCACATGGTCTTAGGACAGCCTTCCAACTGTCCGTATCCGAGGACTCGGCTATTCGAATAGTTTTACCTCTGCAGAGGTAGTACGCTTTTCCCACACCCATCCGGTCACTCATCGTGTCAGCCACGTCCCGCCATACCGGAGGTATGCGAAGTTGAGTTCCCGGCCATAGCCTGTCCTTTGCTCATGCTAGTATAGGACCCTGCCGCTACGACACATTCCATCGACACTCAAACCCTCAGGAACTAAGTGTGAGGACTCGTAGTTCTGCCCGGCGGACCCAAGGGAGCCCTTCAATCCTCTTCCTCCAAACACGTCCATACCGGCTTCCGGTAGACCAACACTGAAGAGGACCCAGGTCAGGGGGTAGGTCCTCAGACCATCCCCTCATGGAACGAGGTTATCCTCGTTGTTGAGGCATCCAGTACTAACACGAGCAAATTATATGACTACGCCCTTGCCCATATGTGGGTAAGTGTGGTCGCACAGGATAATGGTTGGTCGTCATAGTACTAGGACACAATGTGCATTTTTCTCAAAAACAACACCAACCTTCTTCAACTGAGCACCGACCTTCCGGCAGGTCTATCCAAGGATTTTCAAAAGAGTTTTGTATAAACAATGTTTTTCCCATCCTATAGTTTTATATAAACAAACTGAGATTTCTACATAGAGTGGCAAAATAGTTTTTCATAAACTCTTTAAAAAGGTTTTCGCAATCATTTCCAATTTTCATAGCAAAAATACTTTTAATCAAAACTTGGGTGGTTTGTAATCCCACCAAAAGGTTTTTCATAGAAGGCTTTTGAGTAAAACAAATTCATTTAGAAATCATGGTATACCATTGACACCTCTATATCGGGTGTCTCAATAATATACTTGCGTTTTGGAAAAGGGTTTTTCAAATCATAGTTTTAGTGGCAACGCCACATAAAACACTTATGCTCTTAATAAGTAAAACAGATGAATCAAAATAGAGGTATATAGGTGCAAGCTCAGTGAAGTAGCTTGCCTGGTTTCAGCAGAATGTCCCTGGACTTCCTCTTACTGATTAAAGAAATAAACTCCGATTCTTCTCCAATGAATCCTCTCCAAAGACCACTCCGGTAACGGTATTATCTAGCGTCGCAAACAGGGAATAACAACATTCAATAAACCAAACAAAACCACAAGTGGTGCACAAACATCAAACTAATTATTCAAGCAACGAACTAGGGTCTACACTCATAAGGGTCTTTTACAACTCAGGGGTCTAACACTTTTACACAAGTGAGGGCCAACCAAGGGTAGCAAGGGATGACATGCTACAACATCAGTAGCTAGGAAATGCTACTGATATTCAACATCAATTTTGACATTCATGCACACAATGATTCTATTAGCATACAACTCCTGAGAGTTAGGAAATCCTAGAAAATACCCAGACTAGGGATATTGTTCCCCAATAAAAACTAGCAACACTAACTTCTTCCTATCATGAGACCAAACCAGTAGCAAGATGGCATGCTACTGATGATCTAGCAATGCTAACTAAAATAAACACCCCACTAAGGAATTTCTACTAAAACAAATTCTATTAACTAGGAGAATCTAGGAGAATACCACTCTAGTACCATTAACACTAGGTGACTAAGTGCAATACTAAACTTTTTCCAAAGTGCTATACTACAAAGCTAACACACTCCTAGTAACTAGTATCACACTTAAACATGCTAGAAATCACAAAAGAGATACTAGCACACCCTATATAACTAAATAAATCTATAAACCATAAATGGCAGAAAAGCATGCCACCTAGTTAAATACACCTAAAATAATCCATAGCTCTAAAAATCACACCAAGCTAGGATTAGGTACTCCTAATCATACAGAAGCTCACACAAGTGGATTCACACCAAAATCATCACCAAATAATTTACAAAAATCCCTAAATGGCTCTCTGGTCAAATACCAAAGTGGATGCCATTTTATTTAGGAAGATCATTTGCATGAGAGGCAAATTTCTACTGCTAGGTATCACTCAGATCTTTCCAAAACAGTTGAGTTTGCATCAATAGCTATTATAGAAAAATAGCTATTGAGCTTTTAAAAAAACAGTAGTTCTGGCCCACATTTAATTTCTCAAAAACTATTTATCCAAAAGTGTTTCTACCACTTGGATCTGGCTAGGAACATGCTAGGGTACCTCCCTAAATTTTGGTTTGGTCAACTAAACACTCAAACTATTTTAGAACGATTTAAACTAGGAGTCCAGAAACAAATCTAGAAGTAAAAGAATAAACCACCTGAAAAAAAAGGAAAACGGGCTGGATCTGTCGAAGTTGGGCTGTGCCGTGCGGGGAGGAAGTCCAGCTCGCGGTCCACGAACTTGAACGAAGCGGTACGGGCCGCTTCTCCTTCCTCGTCAAGCACAGAGCACGGGCGCGGCACTGCCGGAGCGTGGCGACGGCGGCTACGGCGGCTCCGACGACCTGAGAAGGGATGAGGATGTCTGGGAGAGAAACCGCGACAAGGGGAATGCGTTGATGCAAGAATGGCGAGGAATAGTGGACTGAGCGGCTCGCGAGCTTGCTCGACATGCCGCGGCCGGAAAAGAAGAGGTTTGGGACGGCGACGGCGATCCCGGGATTCCTTCTTTGATTCCTCGCGCAGAGAGGGGGAGTAGGGCACGGCGAAGCTTCTGGTAGCCAGGGATTTGGATGGGGAGGTCTCTGTCGCCGGCGAGGCGCGTCGGTGGCGGCGGCCGTGGTTTGTGTCCGTGGGCGGAAGAACGATCAGAGGGAGGGAGTGGGGGAATGAGTGAGGGAGTGAGGGAGCTGAGAGGGGTGCGCTGCTTCTTATCGCCTCGCGGAACAGCGGAGAGGAGCGGGGTCCAGACGGTGTCGACATTTCACGAGGAGGACACGGCGGCGATGGTGTGAAGAACACGGCGATGCACTGCCGCGTCGCTGCAACAGGGTGATGGGAGACAAGGGAGAGCAGAGGGTACGGCGTGCGGTGCTCTTCCTCCAGGGCGTGGTCCGTGTCAGGGGGGGGCAGGGGGAACACGGCGTGGTCGGGAGCACGGCGACGCGGGCACGGCAGCGTGCGGGAGGAGCCACTGCTGTCCCCGGTGCGAAGCTGATGGGAGGGGAGAGGGCAGAGGAGCCAGAGGGCAGCTGGGCAAGGGAGCAGGTGCACGGCGAGCGGCGACCACGGCATCGCCGGCGTGGAGAGCACGGCGCCGTGCCGGCAGCGTGCTGATACAGAGGTCAAAGGAGATTTTACAGAACGCCCCCTGAACCTTTCTCTCCTCTCACGGATAGGTCCTCGACAGAAAAGAGTTCCTTTTCCTCCTTTAAAAACAGTAGGGTTTCCCGGATTTATTTGAGGGGTTTAAACATTTTACAAAAATCAGAGAAAATTCATGTAGCCTCCCCTATATATGAGGAAGCTCCACAAAAATTGGTTGTACAAAATAAAATGTTTTGCTCCATTTTTGTTCATAGGATTTGAATAAACTATTTTTGGAAATGAATAATTTGGTAATCCTTTAATAATTCAAAACCAGTGGTAAAAGAGTTTGTAGAACCTTTGGAGCCTTCTTGACAAATATGGTACTTCAAATAAGTTTTATTTTCATAAAGAAAACATTTGTTTTGAAGAAACAAAGAAATTGGGAGGGAAATTATTTATGAAGATCATTTTAACCCATGACCTTCATTTCTTTTTAATAAAAGAGAGGAGGGGTTTGTTTTAAATCAACAAGTAGGGTTACTAGAGGAGGGAGTGATATGAAATGGAGAGAATTATCATTTCATCCCCTTCTCTAGAATTTTGATAAAGAAAGTATAAGGGTTTTCATAAAACAGAGGAATAGATAAGGAGGGAGTGTTATTGAAACCATCTCCCTAAATTTTAGGATTTTAACTTGGGGTGCCTAATTGTAGAGGATTTATTCCTCTTCAAGTCACCCTCCAAGTTTGGTGGCCAAGGGTGTCCTAAAGTGGTAACAACTCCACTGAGGAATTATACTCACAAGAGAATCACACACAGCAGCAAATTCACAGCAGTAGCAACAGCACCAAAATACCAATCAACACAACAATATCCACAATTCAATCAAGCCACACACTTCAAACTACAAGAATAAATCACACACCTTTTTCCATAACTAACAATGCTAATTTGTAAAGATGGTCACACTCAATTATGACAAGATGTGGTTTAAGGGGTATATCAACCCTTAACTTAATAGTTTTCAAAATGGTTTGATAAAAGGGAAAAGAGGTGAGGTAATATATTCCCCACTAGTATTTCTTTTAAAACAGAGTTGAAACATTGGGGATTATAAAGATGAGAATTTTGAATTGTCAAGGTTGGAGGAAGGTTAGGAGATCACAGAAAGTTCTCCATATTTGAAATCATGAAACTTTTGGAAATACTTTTACTGTCTCAAATTAAAGAGCATTTTATTTGTTGCTAGAACCAAATCATTTTTGAAATAAACTTTTGGCCAACTTAAGAATGGATAAGACATATGGAATATTTTCTTGTCATAACATGGTCACCAGTGTTGTAAATATATCTTTACCTAGGTGGATGTCTTGAGTTGACATCTACTAATCAAACAATCGCATCAACAAGTTGCACAAGGTCAACAGAACAATTTAAAAGAAAACACAATCATTTGTGAAACAAGTCAAAAAGTTTTTGTTGGTTCTGAAATTTGGGTCTTGTTTACCCTTGTTATAAATTTGGGATGTTACAGCTAGTAAGTTAAATGATGCTTTATGGGCTTATAGAACTGCTTATAAGAATCCCATGGGCATGTCTCCTTATAAAATGGTTTATGGTAAAGCTTGTCATTTGCCTTTAGAATTAGAACACAAAGCTTATTGGGCAGTGAGAGAACTTAATAGAGATTTTAAACTTGCCGGTGAGAAAAGGTTGTTGCACTTAAGTTCTTTAGATGAATGGAGAAGTGAGGCTTATGAAAATGCTAGACTCTTTAAAGAAAAAGTTAAGAGATGGCATGATAGGAGAATTCTTAAAAGAGAATTTAATGTTGGTGAGAAAGTTCTATTGTATAGGTCTCGTCTCAGATTTTTTGCAGGAAAGTTACTCTCAAAATGGGAAGGACCATTTGTTATTGTGGAGGTGTATCGTTCAGGTGCAATAAAAATTGCTTCATTGAAAGATAACTCTACACAAGTGGTAAATGGTCAAAGACTCAAGCATTATATTTCTGGAGATTCTATTAATGAAGAGGTTGATACAATTAAAGTGGTGACTCCGGAAACTTTCATTGAAGATCATTTTTCTGGGACTGCAGAATTCGATTCGAATAGGTAACAGTTTCGGTAAGAAAAGTTTCGCGAATAACTTTCTAGAAGATATTTTCGTCGTTTTTATTAAATATGGAAAAATAAGAGACCGAACCGGATGGGAGACGGCACCCGTGGTGCCCAAACCATAGGTCGGCGCGGTGGGGCCCCCAGCCGCGCCGCCTGGTGGTTTGAGCACCCCGGAGCTCGTCTCCGATCAGGTTTCCTCCTGTACCTTCCTTATGTTGTAAAACTTTTTGCTATATAACTCACCCGAACCCCCGAGGTTCGTATCTCGCCTTTTCATCGTGTTTCGTTTCGAGCTGTTTCTGTCCAGATATTGTTTTCAGATCTAGAGCTGCCATGTCTTCATCGAAGCCTCCAAAGGACAGTTTCTTTGTGAACGTCGTCACCCCATACATGGATGAGCTGAAGATGCATCCCAAGGAGTCGCAGATGGTTGATGGAAAGCTGCAGACGGAAGACGTGCGAGGACCCAAAGGAGAAGGGAGCCTGGAAGCCAGGATGGAGAAGCTGGAGCAAGAGGTCTTCACATACAAAAAGCTGGCGGAACGTGAAGTGGGAGTCTTCCACTCAATGGTGTCCGCGCTGGTCGCTGAACATAAGAAGGAGACTGCGCAACTCTGGGAAGACATATTTCACCTCATCAACACCACCAACAAACTGCAGGCGCAACTCTATGATGTCCAGAATCAAAACTGTGAGTATGAAACTCGGTTTAAAAACATAAGCGCTGCAGCTAGTTTCAGGATAATCGAATCCAAGACGTCCTTTGTTGATGGGAAACCCCTTCCCTGGAAGTCTGATGATGAGGACAATGCACCACCACCCGAAGGAGTAATTCATCATAAGTATTGGCATCCCCTTGGTTTGTTCCAAGCTTGGGGGAGTGCCGCGGTATCACACCATTATCTTTACCTTTTACTTTTCCATAAAGTCATATCGTGAGTAGGGAAGTTATCTTATATGATGGTTTGCAATGTGGAAGTATCTCTCTTTTAGTTGGTTATCTATGTATCCCTTGGTGTGAGTTGCCGTTATGAAATATTAATGAGAAGTTTTATCATTTACTTTCTGCATACTTTATTTTAGCTTGCAATTCTCTTTCATATTGATAACGTTGTTGTTAGTATAGGGATCACTTTTTAGAGCACCAAGTTAATCTTTTTGGTTTTGGCAAACTTAGCATTGGTCAGTAGTAGACAATACTTTGAGACTTAAGTAGAAGAGGGAGTGCATGCAAATACATTATTCCATGATCTTTCTTTCTTTGTGGCTCATAAGCTTAGTATTCTTAAGTTAAACTATTTGTGCTTCTAAGGAAGATTGCATGATTATTCTTATCACTTGTATAATTGTTTGTATCCCTCAACTCTTATGCTTGCTACATAACCTTGCTAGCCAAAGACCTGTATCGAGAGGGAATGCTTCTCATACATCCAAACCTTGAGCCAAACCATTGCCATTCGAGTCCACCATAACTTCCTACTATATGGTATTTTGCGCCATTCCAAGTAAATATTTCATGTGCTACCTTTAAATTATTCAAAACTTATTACTCCTAGTTTTGTGTCACTGTTTATTAGCTCATGAGGGTTCTGTAGAGTTTCTCTAGCACTTTTGTCAAACAGACTTTCACCAATGGACTAGTGGCATATACACCGCTTATCCAACAATTTGCAAAAAGAGCTGGCAAATGGGGTGCCCAGTCCCAATTAACTACAACTTTCATTAATAATTCTCTTCACATGTTTTGCCCTGATCTATCAGTAAGCAACTTAATTTGCAAATAGACACTCCTCCATGGTATGTGAATGTTGGAAGGCACCCGAGGATTCGGTTAGCCATGGCTTGTGTAAGCAAAAGGTTGGGAGGAGTGTCAACTATAAAGAAACTAAAATACATGTGTAAACAAAAGAGAAGAGGGATGATCTACCTTGCTGGTAGAGATAACGTCCTTCATGGGAGCCGCTCTTGAAAGTCTGGTTGACAAGGGGTTAGTGTTCACTTTACTACGATTCGTTGACAACGACATACATAGCTCAAACAACTATTTTCATACTCTCTATATGCTTTGCAAAACTTAAAAGCTCTAGCACATGATTTAATCCCTGCTTCCCTCTGCGAAGGGCCTATCTTTTACATTATTGTTGAGTCAGTAAACCCATTCCTCTCTATCTCAAGCGAGCATTTGAGTTGTTGAGATCCAATTAGTTATATGTGTTGATACTTCTAATCATATCTCTCATTTCCTTGTTTCGCACAATAGCTTTTATCCGAATGAATATAACTTTGAAGGTTATCAATGACTGTAAGGAGACTGTTATGATTAAGACATGTAAGTTCTGCTATATAAGCTCTGATATAAAGACTCTTCTCGAAAGATAAGTATGATCTGTTAATTGTTCTCTGACCAAGAGTTTAAGTTTGCCTTCACCAATCATGGTTCTCTTTATGCACTTCATCGTGGTTCCCTTTACTTATTTCAAGTTAGATTATATGAAGGGAAGTTGCTGTCTAGAATGACTTGTGTATCAAAGAATGTGATGCTTCTTGTCCGTATTTTATTTATCGACGCTTTGCTCCATAAACTTGTGGTCATGTTTACTGAGCTCAGCTTTCTCATGGGGACAAGCGAGGTCTAAGCTTGGGGGGTTGATACGTCCATTTTGCATCACTATTTTATATCATAATTTACTGCTATTCATCGATATATTTCATATTTAGAAGTGTTACTTATGTTATTTTACCTATTTTGCATGTTTGATGAATAATGGAGAATTGGACACCGGAGTCAGGATTCTGCTGGAAAAAGCACCGTCGAGATGCACTATTTCTGAAGATCAATAAATCGAAGGAGACATATGGAAGTTCCTATTTTACCAGAAGATGGAGGAGGCCAAAAGGGGGAGCTGAGATGGGCCATGGTGGGCCCTCCTCACCCCTTGGCGCGGTGGGGCCCCCTGCCGTGCCGAGAGGTGGTTTGGGGGCCCTGGCCCACCTCAGCCGTCCCCCCTTCGCGTACTTGACCCCCTCGGAACCCTAACACAGGAGGGAGGACCATCGAAATATTCCGCCGCCTCCACGAGGCGGAAAACACCAGAGAGCGAAAAGCTCCCCTGCAGGAAGAAATCTGCCGGGGGAAATTCCCTCCCGGAGGGGGAAATCATCGCCATCATCACCGTCATCGAGCTGGACTTCATCGGGATCATCATCATCATCATCTCCACCGCCAACACCATCATCACCGCCGCTGCACCCCGTCTCCGTTGTAACATCTAGGACGGTATCTTGTCTATTTCATAGGGGAAACTCTCCCGGTGTTGATTACTCTTGTTATTGATGCTATTGGGTGAAACCATTGGACTAAGGTTTATGTTCAGATTGTTATTCATCATCATATCACCTCTGATCATGTTCCGTATGATGTCTTGTGAGTAGTTCGTTTAGTTCTTGAGGACATGGGAGAAGTCTTGATGTTAGTAGTGAACTATGTTGAGTAATATTTAATGGTTTGATGCTTAAGTTGTGGTGTTATTCTTCTAGTGGTGTCATGTGAACGTCGACTACATGATACTTCACCTTTATGGGCCTAGGGGAATGCATTGTGTATTCGTTTGCCAATTGTGGGGTTGCCGGAGTGACAGAAACCTGAACACCCGTTGGTATATCGATGCATGAGGGATAGCAGGATCTCAAAGTTTAAGGCTGTGGTTAGTTTAACTTAATTACTTTCTTGTATTTGCGGATGCTTGCAAGGGGTATAATCACAAGTATGTATTAGTCCTAGGAAGGGCGGTGCATTAGCATAGGTTCACCCACACAACACTTATCAAAACAATGAAGATTAATCAACTATATGAAGCGAAAGCACTTGACAATATTCCCGTGTGTCCTCAAGAACGTTTGGTCATTATAAGTACAACAACCGGCTTGTCCTTTGCTGTAGAAAGGATTGGGCCACTGCTGCAACTATTACTACTGCATTTTATTTACTTGTACTTTATTTATCTGTCATATCAAAAACTCCTAAAAACTTGTCTGTGAGCATTTACAGTGAATCTTTCATCAAAACCGCTTGTCAACACCTTCTGCTCCTCGTTGGGTTCGACACTCTTATTTATCGAAAGTACTACGATACACCCCCTATACTTGTGGGTTATCAGCCTGCGCCTTCGTTTTTCTTTGAGCCGTCGAAGTACATAGTCCATGAGTTGGACACATCTGGTGCTCCTGGGAGCTGAGCTTCAATCCACTCGGTGTGGAAGTCAGGTAAAACTTGTGCTTTGATGGCCATCGGGTAATTGTACTTGATGTCTCTTGGTGCTAGTGTAACATCCCAAAATTAATATCCAGAATTTTATTCCAAAAATGGGAACCAACAAAAACTTTTGTTGTTTATTGTCTGTTAATTGCTTCTTCTTACTTGTGTTGTTGTTCTTGCTGGTTGTGTGAGTGTTTGCTCTAGTAAACACTAATAAGAAATAAAGAAACCAAAATCCAAATTAAAAGCAAGAAAATAAAAATAGCAAGTTATCACTTTAAAAATCTCAAAGTGACAAATTCAATTATTTTCAAATCAAAGTCAGTGGAGATGCAATGTAAACACTCTCCCATTTTTTTTTGTTCTTACTACTTTCCCATCTCAAATATTATTTTTGAACTTGTTTTAAAATTCTAAAATAAAAACAAATAGAAATAAATCAAATTACCTTAAACAAGTACTATGAAAGAAAATGTTGCCAAACATTTTATTTGGCAATGCCAATTTTTGTGGAGCTTCTACATGTTATGGGGAGGCCCCACAATTATTTGCAGAATTTTCTAAAATATTTAAGTACCTCAAATAAATCCAGGAAAAGCTTCTGGATATTGAAATAAAACTGAAAAATAAAAGAAAAGAGGGAGGAAGGGGTTTTCTGCAAAAAGGTCATCGACCTCAGCCCCGACGCCGTCGCCGTGTCGCCTCCACCGTCATCGCCGTTTTCTTCGCCGCCAGGGCCCCCCTGGCTGCGCTCTCCCTCGCCTCTATACCTCTGCACCTCTCTGCACCGCAGGGGAAGAAACCCGAGCACTCTCCCATCGCCTTTAAGCCGCGGTTCCTCGACGGCCACCGTAGAGGAGTTGGACGGCGCCGGCGAAATTCGTCCCCCCCCCCTTAGCTCCCCGACACGCACCGTCCCTCTAGACGCTTCTAGAAGAAGCCCGGACCCCGGTAGACGTCTCGCCGCCACGTTACCTGTACTTAGCCGCGCGAATCGATCGAGGGATCACCTCCGTGCGCCATGGACGCCGCCATGTGAACCACGACCACCGTGGACCAGCCCTGCCCTATAAAGCCACCCCCACGCCCCTCTGGAAGCACCACACCTTCTCACTCCCTCACACTCCCCTCTCGATCCATCTGTGCACCGCAGGAGGCCGTGCACGGCTGCACCGTCGCCGCCGTCGAGGTGAAGCATGGCCGCGACGCCACACAACCCTATTGTCACCTCTCTGTCCTGAGCCTTGTTCTCCACCTTCACCGCACTCACCCGAGCTCGTTTTCCCTCATTTTAGTGCACAGCCGCGTCGCCAGGAGGTCGCCGGAGTTCGCTGCCGAGGTCGTGGAAGTCCGGGAACTCGCCGCCGACGAACCAGCCTTCCCCAGCAAGCGCAGCTCGCACCACGAACTTCCCCGAGCCTCTGCCATCGATCCACCACTTCGCCGAGCCTTCCCGAGCCCCCTAGGTGAGGTTCCGACCGTCACAGTGCCGCCGGCGCGGCGGCGCCGCCAGTTTTTGGTCGCCGCCGTTAACTTTGATCGTGGACCGTTGGATCCAGATCCAACAGCCACGTACCGCTTCGCTGTAGTTAAACCACTGACTATCTGGCCCCACCCGTCAGTCTTTTATTCTTTTCCACGCACACCCTGAGTCACTGACCAGTAGGCCCCACCTGTCAGAAATATCAACATTATCCAGAGAGAAGGAATTTCTATTTCAATTTTCTCTGGAAAAACAGTACTGGACCTATCTTTGAAATTCAATATCTCGAGATTTAGGAATCCAAATAAATCAAACTCAACTGTTCTGGAAATCTTATGAAATTGTTTAACCAACACAATTGGTCTCATGTCATTTAATTAAATAATTAAAAAGTATTATTGAAAATGCCACAGAAGGTTTAAAATCTAAACTTGTTTGTTTCTGATACTCTGTTAGTCCAAATAATTCCAAACCAGTTTTGCTAGCTTAGTACTGCCTTGTGTTAGCTCCCCTAATTTTGGTAGAATTAATTAAGTAGTATAAATTGTTGAATTTAAGATAAACCCTTCTGGACTAAAACAGACCATTATGTTTATTGGTTGATCCAAATGCGTTAGAACCAATTTTTTTAGCTCACATATATCCATGTTTAGTTACCCCTAAAAGGGTTTAATTTTTGGAACAATATAATTTAATTGGTAGCTAAAACTTGATTATTAAGCTACTGGATTCAATCCAATGTGTAGGGAGTTTGGTAACTCCAAATGATCCAATTCAAATTGGGTTGTATTCTACACATCAGTGGCTTTCCATAGAATTTTAGTTTGTATTTTTGTGACCAACAGAACTTAAGTTGTGGAATTAAACATGAATAACTAGTTTCTGCCATAATTTGAACTTAATTAAATAATGTTTAATTCAATTTATTTGAAAACCAAATTGTGTGGTTTGATGTGTGCAGTAGCTAATTGTGATGTTGATGATGGTTATGTTGAGGTGATTGCTTGTATAGCTTAGTGATTGTTTGCATTGTTTGTTTGTTAATTAGACGAGAACGTGGTCGGATATATCGAGGAAGGAGAGTTTGCTGAATTTGAAGAACAAGAGCAAGATCACTTTGCCAAGCAAGGCAAGCTATTCTCTGAGCTTGCACTACCAACATATGCATCTACTTTCATAACATGTTTACTCTCAAAGCAAGATTTACAAAACCCATTTCAAAAATATATGGATATTATTTTGCCACCCTATGTAGTAGTTTATATAAAACTTTAGGATGGGAAAACAATGTTGTTTATTCAAAACTCCTTTGAAATGTCTTGTGAGTTTATGGAACGCCGAGATGTCGGTGCTGTGTTGGAAAGGTGGAAAAATGGTGATGTTTGTGAAAAATGCACAGTGTCCTAGTACTATGGAAACCAATCCTACCCTGTGCGACCACATTTACCACATATGGGAAAAGGCGTAGTCATGTAGTCTGCTCTTATTAGTATGGGATACCTCATCGACGGAGATGACTCCGTTATGCATGAGGGGATGGTCCGAGGATCTACCCCCTGACCCGGGTCCTCACACAAGTTGGTGGGGAGGATAGAAGGTTCCACCATAAACCGCCGGACAAAACTATGAGTCCTCACACTTAGGGTTTCTGACGGGAAACCGGACTGGGTGTCGATGGAAAGTGTCATATGGGAAGGATCCTATACTAGCATGAGCAAATAAGAGGCTATGGCCGGCGGCTTACTTTGCATACACCTGGTATGGCGAGACGTGGCAGACACGATGAGTTACCGGATGGATGTGGGTTAAAAGCGTGCTACCTCTGTAGAGTGTTTAAAACTATTCGAATAGCCGAGTCCTCGGATATGGACAATTGGGAGACTGTCCTAAGACCTTGTGCAAGTTTTAAAAAGGGTTTTGAGTTTTTAAAAGAAAAATGAAGTGGAGATTGTTTCCTACACCTATACCAACGGATCGGTATGAGGTGGTTGGATAAAAGTGGACCATGACGGGCTATGGTCGGGAGAAAGGAGGAGTTTTGGAAAAACAGATGAAAACGGTGACTTCTTTAAAAATAGTTATAAAACTCTTCTTACCTTTTTCAATAAAGATATAGAGATGTTTTAAATAAGAAAAGTTGTCAACTAAAATAAAACTGGTGCATACTCATGTTGGGGTAGTTTGCGAGTACATTCAAATGTACTCATATTGGTTTCGTCCCTGGCTATTGTCCTAGCCAGACTACGAGGAGGAGCATTACGCCGAGCAGGAGTATGGCGACTTCTATGCGAACTAAGGATCTCCACAAGTCAGCTGCCTGTCGGGTCGTCGTCGTTAGAATATGATGTCGATTACGCCGTAGCTTCCGCTGATATATATTTGGTTTGGCCCATGAAGGCACCTATGTAAGAACTTGGTCTAAATGACCATTTATGTAAGACTTTTATTCGGTACTGTAATGGATGTAAACTTTGGTATCCAATTCGGATTATGTGCAACGACAGACTGATCACGGGATCGTTGTGTTAAGCATAATCGGGTATTTCGGACAGCTAGTTCGGGGTCCCCACAGCTAGCTCGATGAGCCATTTTGCTACTCGCCCAGTTGTGTTGGGGTTTGTGAGGATGTCCCCGATCACTGAGGTGCTGATTACAGTGATCGGGTGCTCGGAGAAGTAATCCGTCAGCTTCCTTGAGGACATGAACACGGCGTAGGCCAGCTTCTGATAGTGCGGGTACTGCTGCTTTGATGTGGAGAGCACTTCACTCAAGTAATAGACTGGACGTTGTATGCTTTGGGCGTGTTCCTCCTCCCTTCGTTCGACTACCAGTACGGTGCTTACCACCCTGTTAGTTGCAGAGACATATAGGTACAATGGCTCGCGCCCTTGGTGCGACGAGGATTGGAGGGCTTGTGAGGACTCGCTTGAGATCCGTAAAGGCTGCTTCAGCTTCTGGCGTCCACTCGAATTTATCTGCTTTCTTCATCAGTCGATAGAACGGGAGTGCTTTTTCGCCTAGCTTGCTGATGAATCGACTGAGCGCTGCCACTCGACCCGCTAATTTTTGCACGTCATGGAGCTTTGAAGGCCTTTGCATCGTCAAGATGGCCTGTATTTTCTCCGGGTCTGCCTCGATTCCTCGAGCTGAGACTAGATACCCGAGGAGTTGCCCGGCTGGCACGCCGAACGTGCACTTCTTCGGGTTGAGCTTGATGTGGAAGCGTTTGAGGTTTGCGAATGTCTCTCGCAAGTCATCGAGTAGTGTGTTTTCCTCTCTTGTGGTGATGACGATGTCATCTACATAGACCTGGACGTTTCGCCCAATTTGCTTCTTGAGGCAATCTTGCATCATGCGCTGGTAGGTTGCGCCTGCGTTCTTGAGCCCGAAAGGCATTGTGGTGTAGCAGTAGACCCCGAGTGGGGTTATGAACGCCGTTTTCTCTTCATCCTCTTCCTTCATCCTTATCTGGTGGTAACCCGAGTAAGCATCCAGGAAGGACAAGCGAGCGCACCCGGCGGTGGAGTCGACGATCTGGTCGATTCGAGGTAGTGGAAAGTGATCCTTTGGACAACATTTATTGAGTGCTGTGAAATCTACGCACATCCGAAGGATATCTGTGTGCTTCTTCTCTACGAGTACGGGGTTGGCCACCCATTGTGATTTCTTGATCTCTCTGATGAATCCTGCTGCGAGTAGCCTGTCGACTTCGGCTTCGACTGCAGTTCTTTTTGGGCCGGATATGCGGCGCATTGTTTGCTTGACTGGTTTAGCATCTGGAAATAACTGGAGAGAGTGCTCGGCGAATTCCCTGGGAATACCTGGCATGTCGGCTGGACACCATGCAAATATATCCCAGTTCTCACGGAGGAATTCGACGAGCGCGCTTTCCTATGCGATAGGCAGACTCGACGAGACATTGACTGTCTTGGTCGGGTCAGTCGGGTGCACCTGATGCGATCTTGTGTCATTGGTGGCATTGAATGCTCTGTCGACTGCCACCTTTTTGTGTTCTGGCATAAGTGTTCGATCGTTGGAGACCGCTAGATCAGCGAGTGTTGCTTCCATGCCAAACATCTCAGAGATTTTGCTGAATTCTCGGTCACAAGAGTCAGACTTTTGGAAGTTCCCTTGACTGTGATTACTCCTTTTGGTCCAGGCATTTCAGCTGGAGGTATGCGTAATGTGGCACCGCCATGAATCGAGCGAACGTCGGGCGTCCAAGTATAGCATGGTATTGTGACTTCCAGTCGACAACTTCGAACTCAATCGATTCTGTCCTGAAGTGGTTCTTGTCCCCAAACGTTACGTCGAGTTGTATGGTGCCTTCTGGGCTTATTGCTTTGCCTGGGACGATACCGTGAAAGGTATTTGAGGACCTTGGCAGGTTTTCGACTGACCTGTTCATTTTGCGGAGCGTATCTGCGAAGATGATGTTTATGCCGCTGCCACCATCCATGAATACCTTGGACATGGCGTAGCCTCCAATTTGCGCGTCGAGTACCAGAGCAGAGTGCCCTGGACGAACAACCGACGGAGGGTGGTCCTCTCTGCTGAAGCTTATTGTGGTTTCAGAACCCTTCAAGAATTCAGTTACAGCGGGAGGTGACATGACCGCCATGTTTACTTGTCGAGTGCGAAGTTTTTGCTCCCTGTTGGAAGGTCGACCTTTCTGTATCATGTACATCTGCCCTTGGGGCGGAGGGTACTGTGGCTCGTCCACCCGAGGTATGTGCTGTATGGCACCCGCGAGGTTTCCGCCTGCAGCAGGCTGTGGTGGGGGGGTGGTGCCATCAGAACAGGCACATTGTTTGGCTGAGGCACGGGTGCAGGTGCTTGTGTGGCTGCTGCCTTTCTGAGATTTACGTAATCAGTCGCCATTTGGTCGAACTCCCTGCAGTTTCTCATCGAGTGATTGGAGCGCAGTTTTCCGTCGTCCCCCTTGTACAGGTGGAATCTGCAATCAGCATCCATCTTTTCTTCGAATGATCGCTCAGATTGTGCCCGTGACTTGCGCCAGTCCTTCCTCTTGTAGCTATCACTGCGTTGGCCGCGGTCTCGACTGTCCCGACGATCATCTCGACTGTCTCGCCGATCTTCCGACCGTCGGTCGCTTCTGTCCTGGTCATTGCGGGGTGTGGAGAACCCAGCCGCCATGAATTCGGGTCTGTCATCGTCGTAGTGACGTTTTGAACGTTTGCGCCTTCGGTCGTCTCTGTACGAGTCTCTGCGGCTTCGACTGCCGCTTTCATGATTGTCACGGGGTGAGGACCCGCGTGTGGTGCGCGCCATGTCTCTCCGTCTGCCCACTCAGTCGCGGTCATCAAGAGGCTAGCCACAGAGGTTGGCTTTTTGCGACCGAGTGCTTCTTTGAGGTCCCGCCTGGCGAGTCCCATTATGAAAGCATCCATGGCCATATCTTCTGAAATTACTCCGACTGAGTTGCGTATCTCAGTCCATCGTCTGATGTATGACCTCAGCGTTTCGTCTGAACGTTGCACGCAGGCCCGCAGTTCCTCGAACGTTTTTGGGCGCTCACATAGAGGCTCGAAGTTTTTGATGAAGTCATCGCGGAAGTGATCCCACGAGTCGTACTTTGATGGAGGTAGGGCCTTGAGCCAGTCGCGGGCTGTGCCTTCGAGCATGAGTCGTATGTATTGCATGGCCGTGGTGTTTGTACCTCGCTGGCACGCGACAGCCAGCCTGTAGTCTTCCAGCCACCCAGAAGGTTCCTGTCGACCCGTGTACTTGGGCTGTTCAGATGTGAGTTTGAACCCTTTGGGCATCCGTGTCTCGCGGACGCGTCGAGTGAAGCACAGAGCTCCATGTGGCTCAGGCTCTCGATCAGAGTATGAGTCGCTACTGTAAGATCTGCGTGATCTGCTCCTGGACCTGCGCCTGCGCGAGCCGCTTCTTTCCTTCGAGTGGTGGCGGTGACCACTGTGATTATGCTCTTCCGACGTGCGTCGACTAGGGCACGGTCTCGACTCCCACCTGGAGTTCTTGGAGTTTGGCGTATGGCCTTCGCCGCTAAGGCGAGTGATTTGATTGCTGGCGATGCAGTTTTGCATTGGGGTCATCAGCTGGAGGCTTGATT
The DNA here is from genome assembly GCA_947311845.1 of Poa pratensis. NCBI lineage: Eukaryota > Viridiplantae > Streptophyta > Magnoliopsida > Poales > Poaceae > Poa > Poa pratensis. The sequence continues at coordinate 88,034,905 of CAMZMU010000041.1, forward strand.
GCTCTAGGTATGCTGCAGCGGTGAAGAGGGCACCCGCAGCTGTTTTGGGTACTGGCACTCCCTCTTCGTCGTATGTCATGAAAGAGTTGCCTAAGTTGCGGGTGAGTGCCGCCCTTTCGTCTGGCGAGAGGTGTGACAACCTTGATCTGGGTCTTGTGTCTGCTCGCCCGGTGGAGCTCAGGGAGAGCTGTCTTCTTCGCGCACTCGACAAGCTAGCTTGCTTTTTGCGTTCTTCGAGTGTTGCTCTGACCTGCCGCAGTCGAAGTGATTCCTGCCAGTTGAAGTACTGGAAGGTAACATCTCCTCTTGTGTTGCGTCTGCTGGCATCATTGTGCACTCCTTGATGACTTTATCTGCTTTTGCTGCCATCTCAGCAGTGATTGTGAGAGTTGTGACTCCGTCCGGCATAGTAACTGTGCACGGGAATTCTGTAGGCCTGCGGCTGGCCAGCATCTGATGATTCTGCGGCGATGGCGACGTAACCTGCTGGGGTATCACCCGAGGGTATGTATGTGTGTCTTCGAGTCCCGTCATGGACTCGACATCGTCATCAAGGCTCATGTCGGAGTCGATATGCCCATCGAGTGGTCCGTCTGGACGGATCTCGCTGTTGATGCCTTCATCGCCTATGCTCATCTCGGCGTCGACGAAGTTGTTATGAATCTCAGAGTCGAGGTTGTTGTTGTTGGTGCAGATCTCGACGTGGTTGTCGATATGAGTTTCGAGTTCGTCGAAGTCGCTGAAGGAGATCCCGCAGTCGAAACTATCCTCGAGTGAGAGATCGAGCTCGGGATCGTTTGTGCGGTATGCTGATTCGGCCTCCTCGCCCTGAAGTTCTTCGATGAGCTCGTGCATCTCTCGTGTGGACATGGTTGTTGCGGACGAGCAAGCTTGGAGGATCGACGATGGTATGGACGCGTTGAGGGATCCGCAGTCGAAGGACCGCAACCGATGGAGCCTCGGGTGCGGAAGTCGCGAGTTGGCGTGGATCCGTCAAGTCCTGCACACCAAGCTTGTTGACGAAAAAATTGAACGAACCAACGGTTAAACCCAAACCTGACTCGAGATCGGAGAAGGCCTCCTGGAATCCTGGCGAGTGTGGCTCGAAATCCATCAGAGGATCCGATGTGCTTTTTGCGGGTGAAGCTGGCGTGTTGCCGTTTGTCGAGTGAGCCGGCGAGTTGCCGTGTGCCGCCTGAGTCGGCGAGTTCTGGTTTGTCGATGCAGCCGGCGAGTTGCCGTTTGTAGATCCGATCGGCGAGTCGCCGTTTTCCGATGGAACCGAAGAAACCGCGAGTCCAGCACTATTCTTTCCCACAGACGGCGCCAATTGACGAGGTGTACCCTCATCAAATCCCATGGTTAAGGACCTAGGGTTGAGATTATGGGGAGAGAACGTGGTAGTACTGGTAGTTTCGTCGGCTGACAAGCAGAGGCAAAGATTTACCCAGGTTCAGGCCCCTCGGGTGGAGGTAAAGACCCTACTTCCTGCTTGTCTGGTATTGATTGTGTGGATTATGCGATTACAGGGGAGCTCCGGCGAGGTATCGATCTCGCTAGAGCTTTGGTGGTTTGAGTATGGCTTGTCCCTAGATCGGCACCCCTCCCAGCCTTTAAATAGGCTGGGTCTCGGGAGTTTGTAACCGACCTAGTTTACACGTAAGGAAAGTCTAAACCGACTATGCCTATGTCTAATCTTGGAGGGTACTCCATTTCTTGGGCCTCTTGTCTTGGGCTTCGAGTAGGCTCTTCGCTATTGGGCCTTAGTCGTCACGTGCACCAGGTACCCTCACGGTAGGGTACCTGAGATGTATACCCTTGTCAGTTGGTAAGAAGAATGGAAGCTGCAACACCGCAGAGAAAACCTTACTTTCCACAACAGTCTATTGTTAGGCGTCAAGTAGTCTTTGACACCAAACCACCCAATGCTACTCCTGCTAGTGTGATTCAAGAAGCTACAGCAGAGAAGCGATGTTACAAGTGCAGATAACTTTGGTTTCCTGGTCACAAGAAGGTATGCAAAATGGTGAACAAAAACTAGATACCAGCATTACAAGCACAGAAACAAGAAACTCAGGATATTATATATATAGTGGAAGAATCTGACAGTGAAGAAGAAGGTGATCCGCAACAGAAACCACCTAACCTGCTTATATCTATGCATGCTTTACATGTCAATGCTAAGTCTAAATCCACCTTCACTCTGAATATCTTGATTGGTGACACACCTGCTCTAGCCTTGGTGGATACTGGAAGTACAACAACTTTTATGAGCCCTAAGATTGCACAAAAAGCTAAATGTACACTACAACAAAGCAAGAAACTCAGAGTCACTGTTGCTAATGGGAAAAAATTGTGGACAGAGCTTCTCTCCAGAGATTGTTCTTATAACATCCAAGGGACTTCTTTCACTTCTGATTTCAGAATTTTACAGCTAGAAGGCTATGATATAATCCTGGGAGCAGACTGGATTTACACCTATAATACTGTAACTCTAGACTACAAGAAGATGACACTAAAAGCCACCAAACAAAATGGCAGCACTGTCACCTTCCTTGATGAGAGCCTTCCAGCCACAGCTCAAGTGGAAGATGCTCAGGATATGGACAAATTATTACTGCACTCTACTTGTGGTGCATTCCTAGTGGTGAAATCAAGCACAACTGAAACAGAGGAAAAGAAATCACACCCACTGGAAATACAGAAACTATTGGATGAATTTGCAGTGATTTTTTCTGAACCACAAGAGCTACCACCTAAAAGAGATTGTGATCATGCTATTCCAGTGACTCCTGATGCAAAAAAATTAATCAGAGACCTTATTGCCTGCCACATCACCAGAAGGATGCATTGGAAGAAATCATCAAGGATTTGTTGCAAAAAGGGGTGATCAGGAACAGTGCAAGTCCTTATTCTTCTCTAGTGGTACTTGTCAAGAAAAGGACCACTCTTGGCGGGAATGCACTGATTTCAGGAAAATGAATGCTCAAACAATCAAGAATAAGTACCCTATCTCAATTATTGAGGATTTACTGGATGAACTACATGGGGCCACTGTTTTCTCCAAACTTGACCTAAGGAGTGGGTACCACCAGATCAGGATGAAAGAAGAGGATATTAGCAAAACTGCATTCACCACACATCAGGGCCATTATGAATATGTGGTGATGCCTTTTGGCTTAACAAATGCTCCTGCAACTTTTCAACAACTGATGAATACTGTGTTGGCACCTGTATTGAGGAAATTTGCATTGGTCTTCTTTGATCATATCCTGATTTATAGTAAGAACCTGAAAGAACACATAGCACACTTGAAGCAAGTCTTTAGTATTCTGCAACAGAATAGCTTGTTTGTAAAAATGCAAAAGTGCACATTTGCAACTGACCAAGTGGAATACTTGGGTCACATCATTAATGCAAATGGTGTTGCTACAGATCCAAAGAAAATTGAAGTGATTCTGAATTGGCCTCAGCCTGAAAACATCACACAATTTAGGAGCATTATAGGCATGGCTAACTACTACAGACGTTTCGTTAAGGATTATGGCCTGATATGTAGACCATTATTTGAAGCACTCCGGAAGGACAATTTCCAATGGACTGCAAAACAACAAGCTGCATTCCAATTGCTCAAGCAGAAAATGACTAACCCACCAGTCCTGGCACTACCAAAATTTTCCCTGCCATTCACTTTGGAAACTGATGCTTCTGACAATGGAATTGGAGATGTACTTATGCAACAGGGAAGGTCTATTTCCTTCTTGAGCAAAGCAATTGGTCCTAAGTCTGCAGGCTTCTCAACTTATCATAAGGAAGCCATGGCAATATTGGAAGCATTAAAGAAATGGAAACATTATTTCTCAGCCTCTTCCTTGGTAATTAGGACAGATCAACAGAGCCTCAAGTATGTTCAAGATCAAAAGCTTACTGAAGGAATTCAGCACAAGCTGTTGATCAAGTTGTTGGGATATAACTATACAGTGGAATACAAAAAGGTGTCGAAAACAAAGTAGATGATGCACTTTCTCGAGTGAAGCATAAAATTCTATCTATGTTCACTAGTGCTGCTGTACCTGTGTGGGTAACTGAGGTGGTGAAATATTATACTCAAGATCAGAAATGCTTGGAATTGATCCAACAATTGGCAATAACACCTACTGAAGTTCAGAATTTCACCTTTTCTAAGGGACTAATCAGATACAAGTCTAAGATATGTGTGGGCAATACTACTGATCTGAGAAGTAAGATCATTGATTCTTTACACAACTCGGAATTGGGAGGACATTCTGGTGAACAATTAACATATCAGAGGATAAAAATGCTATTTCACTGGCCTGGTCTGAAGCAACAAGCGATAGACTTCATCAAGCAATGCCCAACTTGTCAGATCAATAAAGGTGAACACTCCAAGTACCCTGGGCTGCTTCAACCCCTCCCTATCCATGACTTTGCTTGGACACACATAAGCATGGACTTTGTAGAAGGTCTGCCAGTTTCTGAAAACAAAGATATAATTCTTGTGGTGGTGGACAGATTTACCAAATATGCACATTTCATCTCTATGAAACATCCCATCAATGTGCATTCGGTGGCAAGAGCTTTCAGGGAAAATATTTTCAAGTTGCATGGCTTACCAACAGTGATAGTTACTGACCGTGATAGAATTTTCACCAGTACCTTGTGGCAGGATTTATTCAAAATATTTGGGGGTCAAACTACATTTCAGCACTGCCTATCATCCTCAAACGGATGGGCAAACGGAAAGGGTGAATCAGTGTTTAGAAAACTATCTCAGAAACATGGCATTCTTGCAGCCGAAAAAGTGGCATAAGTGGCTCGCACTAGCAGAGTGGTGGTATAATACTTCTTTTCACACATCCTTGAAGATGACACCATTTCAGGCTATGTATGCCAGACCACCACCCCAGTTGGCTGAATTGTTCTTACCTCCTGAAAATACTACTTTTGCACTTACTCCTACTGCCACAGCGACAGAGATTGCACAACAAATTAAGGATAATTTGTTGAAAGCCCAAGAACGTATGAAAGTATCGTACAGGCTGACAAAAACAGGCAAGAAAGAACTCTGGAAGTGGGAGATATGGTTTATCTCAAGTTACAACCATACCGGCATACATCACTCAGCATCCACAGATGTCACTATTCTGATAGCACCTGAAGCAGTGCTGGAGAGGAAGCTGATTCCACGAGCACAAGGTGCAATATCTGTTCCAGTTGTCCAGTGGTTGATTAAATGGCAGAACTTGCCACTAGAACAAGCTACTTGGGAAGATTCAACTTTTATCTAGAATGTTTTCCCTGCATTTCATCCTTGAGGGCAAGTCTGATCTCACTCCGAGGGAATTGTCACACCTGAAGTGTTAAAAACCTGACGAAACTGAAGATTGGAGTACAATGTGGTGATTCTGAAAATAGCAGCGTGTCGGATCGATCCCTACCCGTCCATCCCCAGATCAACGGACCACATTGCTACTTACCGCTTCGCGTGAAGAGGCAATCTGGACCGTTGCCTTGGAGATCTACGGCTAGAATTGATCAACCCGTCGCTATTTCAAATCACCTTTCCAGCTCGAGACTTTACCGCGCCAACCACTCTGTGCTTGTCGTTTTCTCCTTTCCTTTTGCTATTTCTGCCCGGGAGCAGCTAGAGTAGAGATCATCTAATCTTTCTATTAGGGTTTACCCCCGCCGCCATTGTTCGTGGTGAAGCAACCTTGTAGTCTGAACTCCAATCATTCCTCTAAACTTGTCCAATTTCTCTGTAATAGCTACTGAATTCAGAGTAATCGAGACAGATGCGTTGCATACTTGTGTGTTTTCTTGATTAGTTAGCTTGGGGCATGTCATCCCACCAGCTCCGCTCGCTATTGATGCAATGACATGTCAGCTCGCTCTCCATGAAAAGTTCAAAACGCACATCCCTAAATATATTAAGGACGAAGGAATCGCCGGCCTCTCCGCACTTCGGCTACTGTAGCGTCGCACTGTAGCGTGTACAGTACGGCGCTATAGTACGTCGCTGCAGTAGTTTTTTTTGCAGAAAAAAACCTTCGCGTTTTCCGAAAATTATATACATGAAATATATGCGCACCGACGTGTAGGTTCCATTCCCGTGATCGGTTTCGAGTTTGGTCGACACTAGCTCCTTAATTTCGGATTCAGATTCGCACAAATATTTGACAAATTTTGTCCAATTCGCCGCGCTCAGTCATCCGTTTGAATTTTCATTTCACGAGTAAATGCATATCACCCTTCCAAACAACTTTTTGCATAAAAGTCCTCACGCGTTTTTTTGCAGTAAAGCCCACGCGTTTTCCAAAAATTATAAATCGTCCCTCGGAATAAAACTTTATGCAAAAAAGTCCCCGCTCGCCACTTTTTGCAGAAAAACCCTCGCGTTTTCCTAAAAATTGTAAATTGGCCTCCCAGCCAAAAAATATAAATCGGCCATCCGGAATAAAACTTCTTGCAAAACAGCCCCGCTCGCCACTTTTTGCATAAAAAGACCACGTGTTTTCCAAAAATTATAAATCGGCCTCCCGGAATAAAAACGCGTGGTTCTGTTACGCAAAGGTCCTTGCGTTCTCCATATATTACAAACTAATTTCAGTAACATCACCACCAAATAACTTTTCCAAAACTAATTTTATTAACATTATTTTTAGCAGCATACATATTTCATATTGCACTGCAATATTATTTTCTCAATTTATTTCCCATATGAACTAATTCACCAACGAAAAATAATAGTAATACCGCAGAATTTTAGATTAATTTCCAAAAAATTCATAACTAATTCATTGTCCATGGGAAAAATATGTTGAACATACCAAAATGTTTTTAAAAATAAATCCTACTTATTTATATCGAATTCACGAATGCTCGGAAAAAAATAGCCATGGTTATTTGACTTAACAAAATTAAACAACTCTTAACCATACTTAAAATGCTAAAACTTCCCCCTAATTCACAATGTGTTTATTTTTTTTTGGAGAATTCAAACGTTTATGAGTATATTCCACACTTCTACCAGCTACAGAACATTCAAATGTATATGACTATTTTCCATGCTTACACAAATTGCAGAAAACTAATTCACCAACGAAAAATAATAGTAATACCTCATAATTTTATATTAATTTCCAATAAATTCATAACTAATTCATTGTCCACTGGAAAAATATGTTGAACATACCAAAATGTTTTTAAAAATAAATCCTACTTATTTATATCGAATTCACGAATGCTCAGAAAAATTAACCATGGTTATTTGACATAACAAAATTAAACAACTTTTAACCATACTTAAAATGGCAAAACTTTCCCCTAATTCACAATGTGTTTATTTTTTTGGAGAATTTAAACGTATATAAGTATTTCCACACTTCTACCAGCTACAGAATATTCAAATGTATATGATTATTTTCCATCCTTACAAAAATTACAGAAAAATAAAATAGACTACATCAATAAAACCACACGGGTGCGGCGTGCCGCCGCGCCATCTTACCTAGTAACTACTGTAGGTACTAGAGAAAAAGATCATCGTAGATGATTTGCAGTTTATGTTTTTCTTGAAACTAGCGGAGTGGCCCGCGCATTTGCGCGGCTAGATTTCCGATGCATTGTCTACATAACTATATTGAATTACTTTTGAACTCAATGGATTTTCCCCTTATTCTTTATGCTTTTTATATTTGGAGTAAGATACTGAATGTAATATATATATTGATGTGTACTAAATCATTTACTAATAACTTATCAGAACATTTAAGAAATAAAATTTGTGTACTCATTCACATATCATCATTTTCTACAAATACCTCTACATAAGGGAGCTGTATGCTTGGATGATTGTATGATCAATTACAGGGTAGAAATAATATATTGCCCTGTACAATATTTTATAGGAAATACAACTGTACATGCTTTAAAGGCGAAAGATGATTGATCTAACCTATTATGATGTAATTACTAACCAAATTTAGTGATGAGTCAAAAAATGCTCCGGCACATCAAATATTTTAGGGGACTTCTGTTCTTCATCTGCTGTTGATGATAGCGATGGCTAAAGTTGGACACTTGCTCACATATAAAGAAATCCCCATCCAGGTCTATGTCGATTTCATACATCCTGGCCCAGAGTACAAATTAAGGAGTATACCTTCAGTGAAAAAAGTATAATAATTACTACTTGAGTTTATAAAATTAAATCTAAGGAGATTCCTACAGTGATGATGCTATTTAAATTGTGTACACTTATTTTATGTCTAGAATATTGAATGTGACAATATATAAGAAAGTTAAACTCAGTTTTTATGTGTACAGGGCAAGGTTTTCCATAGTATGCTTGCCGGCGGCATCGGAGCTGCAGGGAAAGTAAAAAAGGTCAGAAACAATTCCCAAGACAAATATTGTGCCCCATAAAGAAAAAAGAAATAGAACCTAGCTGCTGGCTCCTGGACAAATATCAGACCAGGGCCCTTCATGGCTGACGATCAATGTCGCTGCAGTTCGCCCCCTTGCACCTACCAAATAAATTGTACATAATTACTTCGTGCTTGAAGACTTAAATATTCCATCGCTGCAGGCTATGTCTCAGTCTGATGAAGAACAGCAAAACACAGTACACCTGTCTTGCGCAACTTCGGTAGCAAGCATGTTCTTTGGAAATAAGTGTTCACTAATCAGTAAATTTCTATGAGGGCAAGTTTTGTAAGAAAACTGCATGTTGGAAGGGAAAGATCGAGCCCACATGAAGATTGCATCTATTACCTGAAGGCTGCAGCTACTACTCAAAGTTGCTGGCGTGCCTTTGATCCGCCGACCTTCTGGCGTGCCTTCAATTTGCTGGTGCGACTTGTATTGATCGAATTCGATGTGATTGCTGGTGTCCAGTCGTCTGGTCTTTCGGTCCTGTGGTCACATACAATTCTCATATTAACCAATCGATATGAATATAGCCCTAGATCATATTAATATCGGGAAACATGAATAGCAGAAAACATAGTGCAACAACAACTTCCTCGGTTTTCTGAAAAAGTCTAGCTGTGACATGTGTAGCGAAGTACCTCCCTTGCTTATTCTCACCAGCAAAATAAAATTCAGTTAGCGCTGGCCATTAGCATTCACTATACCAGGAAAAAATTATGTTAGTGCATTGATTAAAAGATTTTGGAAAGCTTGTTATTTTACCTGTATCCTAGACTGATGTTATACTTCCAATCAATGTTGGTTGATACATATTTGGAACAAAACTAATAATGAAAAATGCTTCTTGCAACCTGTGTAGCTAAGCACCTCCCTAGCTTATTCTGGCCTGCAAAATCAATTATAAAAATAAATTCAGTTAGGGATGGCAATTTGCACTCGCTAATCCATGATAAGATATGTCAATGCACCGAATAAAAATACTTGGCTGTAAGCTCATTTTACCTAAAATCTGAACTGAGGTTGTACTTCCAATGAATGTTGCTTCATACGTATTTGTAACAAAAGTAATACAAAGTTGGGAACAGTAGTATGTCCATGGCCGACACTTTTATGTCTTATGTTCGCTTCAAAAGACGAAGAAAAAAATGCCTTCATGATCACTCCACAAATTCGTGTAATAAGTGTGTAGAATGATCACTCCACAAATTCGTGTAATAATTGTGTAGAGCTTCGACCTGAGCTTCAATACCTGCTGCTCGAATGTGTATAAATTTGTCAAATTAATTTCATACGATGCAAATCAAGACAAAAGATCTGAACAAATGCCTTGGGGAGCTGTTTCTAGAACGTGAAAGATAAATACGTAAAAGTTTCAATCCACCTTTAATAGAGCCATGGAACAGACGCCTTTGTGGAGTCCGCCCGCTACCCAAGCAAGCAGCTGCTCACTCGTGCCTTTGTGGCCCGTATACATTGCTTGGTCCAGTGCTCCACGCGGATGGCCTACTCTCTGAATCTCTGATGCCTGCCCCAAGTCCAGCAGCGGAGATCGCAGCGCTAAGACTCTCGTCGCGTGGTTGTGATACCCTTGGCAAAAGGGAGCATACCAGAGATTGTCTCATCCATCATCGCCGTCTAGTTGCGATCAGGAAACGGAAAGAGTGATCGATCGCAGCGCTTCGTCTAGTTGAGAAACCATTGCGGCGAGACATTAGGTCACGCAGACGCAGGGATAAAAGTTGCTAATTAGTACTCTCAAATCTTGCTGAATCGTGGTCGGTCATTGCTTTAGTAAATCTGAGTCGATGAATCCGCCGTGTCCACGCTCGTACGATTTTTTTTCTCTCGGTCTCTTTCTTCAATACGATTTGCGGCGGACTGTACACCGATATAGATGAAAGTTATGGATCACTTCCAATCACTGACCTGATTCCCACGTAACTTCCAATTGCTGATCTGATTCCCACGCCCGGAGACGGCCGGCATACAGATTTTGTCGGACATGGCATCCGCTGGGCACGCCATCAAGCATGGTTTTTTTTGTTGAGATTTCCATGACTTAGTACATCTGTAGTATCTGAACTCACGCACAACGCACTCCACACACACGCCACCTGTGCGCAAGATAGAACTAAGCAGACTATACTAAGACTATGAGCCTTCCGCGAGCCTAGATCTTCCGGGAAACCCCTGCGGTGGTGGGCACACCACAATACCAATATCGAACCGCGGTGGAAATGGCTCAGTGCAACACTGTTCACAGTGAACACTGTTCATGCGCCGTGGGAGCGTGCTGCATGCCTCCCTGTCGTGCCCTTGAGGCCTTGATCCGCCGGCTTGTACTTTATCGCGGCGTTGCTTGCGCCCTTCCGGCTTCATGGCGTACCATGGAAATCGATCATGTATCCAGACATCAAGCTTGCCATCCATCAGGCCATCTAGTATACGTCTCCTTTCAAGATTGGAAAAAGAGCCATCAGGCCACCGGGCTTGGCATTAATCAATTAGACTCTAGCTGGTATACGTTTCCTTTCAAATTTTTTTTTGACGGGGTTTCCTTTCAACATTGGAAATAGATCAATCAGGCCATCCAGTACATGCGGTGGATGACGGTAAATCTAAGCCATTGAGAGGCATCTTAAGTTAAAGCAGTAAATCTTTACCGTTGACTGTTTGTTGTTTTAATAATATAATAGATAGATTACATTCCGTGCCTACGCCGCTACGCGCTGCCACACGCAACCACGAGTCCACGACTTTCTCCGAAATCTCGCAGTCGCAGGTCGTCGACTGGACCCGAGCCTGAACGATCCGATCAAGTGAAGCGGAGCTGCGGAGGGATGGTGGAGCTGTAGATCTCGATTCCACCGGCGCTCCTCCCCTTCCCTTCCCGTGGGCCGTGGTGCAGTAAGCCGCCTCCCTTGTAGAAGATGCAGAGCGCGACGCGGCTGACGCTGCTGCTGTGCGCGGCGTGGGCGGCCGCGCTGCTCTACGGTGAGATGGGCGCCTACTGGGCCGCCCACCTCTCCTGCTCGTGGCCATCCGCATCCTCTTCCACCCCATCGCCGGTCAGTACGAGACGTCGTCGATTCGGTCTGGATTGAGAGTTTCTTTCTTTTCTGAGAGAGTTTGGATGGATAGTTGGGACGGCTTCTGGCTGGTTAGGGTTTTAGCTGCGGGTTTCTCTTATTAGGATTAATACTCATTGAATCGTCTGTAAGCACCCATCTCGTCCTGCCGAAAATAGGTTGATAATTCGGCCACCGTTTTGTTAACCACCATACCTGAATTTTAGTGCAATAGCCGATTTGGTCATGAAGAATCAATTAGCAAATCAAGCTACAGTTTAGCAATGAACATCTCATTTCTACTGCATTCAAACTGCGCCGCACACCAGCCCCTGTTTGTAGCTTTGCATTGATATTTCTAGCATTTACTATATCTTATTATCTTATTCCACTTGATACGCAGGATAACCATGTGAAGATTGCCGTAATTGCTGATCCACAGGTCAGCCTCGCTGCTAGTTCATGTAATTGTGCCAATGAACCTGCAGTAGGACATAGCATTACAAAGTATCTACATGTTGCTTCCTTCTGAAAGGTTTTCCCTTGCAGCTTATGGACAGCACCTCCCTTGGTCTACCAGCTAGCTCCGTTGCACTGCAAGCCGTCGAGTTCTTCACAGATTTGAACATGAGAAGATCCTTCCAGTCTGTCATATTGCCGTTCAAGCCTGATGTGATCTTATTTCTTGGTGACCACTTTGATGGGGGCCCATATTTGTCCGATGAAGAGTAAGGCACGGATGCTGAATTCTTTTTCACCTTTTAATTGATGCACGAAATTCACTTCTCAACATTCCATCTGATTCGAGTTGCTAGTTTGGTACCATGTTGATTAGAAACTACAGATTGTTTGTTTGTATGTGCTTTAAAGGATGACACTTTACATAAAGTGATGTGACTATGCAATGATAAATATCAAAACTGTGGCATTTGCTACATGAATGTCTATTGGACACATGTTGTTTCTCCTTAGCTATTACATTTGCTGTTTATTGTGGAAAAACACCTATCCAATAAAGATGTATATATATGTAATCCTTGATTTCGAATGGCTTTAGATATGAAATCCATAACTAGTTATTCTGCTCTATTTCTAAAATTTGAGACCAATGCATTTCCTCTCAAATCTCCTTATTACTTCTTCCCATCAATGAATAACCATTTTTTTCCGAGAAAACGCAAAGCTTTGCATCTCCATGCATTGATAGAAAAAGAAGGTTATATGTACAAAGCCTGGCACCAGACCAACACTACACCGTTGTGTTTACTCCTTTAACTTTGCTGTTGCCATTGTGGTTTAATTCTTATATCATATTTCCCCTCAAAATTATCAAAGGTTCTATGTTCCATTATCTTTCTTTCCTAACTAATGTTAAAAACTTTCAGGTGGCAGGAATCTTTGTTTCGGTTTAAGCATATATTCAGCATGACTGAACAAAGAACAAATCCACATGTCCCAATCTACTATCTTTCAGGAAATCATGATATTGGTTACTCAGCATTGCATTCAGTTTATCCTAAGGTGATTGACTATGCTTTCCTATTTTTTTTATCCTTTCTTGTGATTTCCATTTGTGTATTTACATCTTTCTCAAATCTGAAGTCATTATTCCCTTTACAAAAAATTGTTCCCTCGGATGAGCTTCTTGCCATCGCTGGCTAAGAATTCTTTGCCTTGTTGTTTACGGATTCAATTCTCTGAGGTGAAAGCTCCAAATTTTTGTTACTTGAAGCAATTGAACGGAAGTTCTGTTGCCGCATGTCTTAAAAAAAACATTTGGATGTATACCTTCTTTCCGTCTTGTATTCCACTTTATTGTCTTTCCTGCATCGTAAGTGAGTGGAAATCGTAACAGATTATTAGAAGCTTCGCCTAAAGTGAAACTAACTATGAAATGAATCTGCTTTTGTACTCGGAGTAGGTAAAATAGGGTCTCGATGTTTGTTCTTCCTTTTGGAGATATATGGTTTGTATTCTGTGTCGTGCTCAAATAAAGAGTCTTAGATCCCTGTTTCGAGCAAGGGAAATTTTCATGAAATTGTGAGGATTATCTGTTTCACGGCACGCATGCGCGTGTTTTCTACATCAAACTATCCCACCTTTATATGAATATTATTTTCAGACTGTTCTCGCCTGCCTTACCCACATCCTTTTAGAGATGGCAACCCCATGCTTTTACTGATCTTTGACATGAGTCTGTGCTCTCATCAAGGACATAGCCATTGATTCAGAAAAGAAATTTAGTGTGCTAGGTGTTGTGCGCTTTGGGTATTTTGGTCTTGAATTTGCAGTGATGGCTCTTTGGTTTCTCAACTTGTGGGACACATATTCATAACACTACTGTACCCTATTCATATTTGTCCTCTACGCCCTTCATGTCTTTACTGTACTTAATCAAATGCATTTACACATTTGAAACAATTTCTCACCATTTTAACTTGGAATTATTTCTGAAATTTGGATTCACTGACCACGTCTCTGACTGAAATTAAATAGATACACTGATTTTGTATGTATTCTCCTGGTGTAAAGTTATTGAGTAGCTTGATGAGCTTCAAGAATAGTCAAATCTTTGACAGTTTTGTCCCTAGCCTCAGGACTTGGTTCATCTCTTTAAAAAGAACTTTATTTGATCTTTTTGATTTAAGGAGTCTATGAGTTTTCTTTGAACCTTCGGCTGGTTCTTTTTCACAACCTTTGATTGGCCTAGTTTGCTGGCATGTAAATAGTATGTACATTCCCGGTCTCTGTCTCTTGTAAATATTGTTTCTCTATTGATATATTTAATAATGGGCTCCAATTTTTCCTTAAAATATTATGCAATAATATTTCTGTAATTGCAAAGAATACGTGAGAACACAAATTGTGGACATACTACAACCTATAAGCTCGCTATTCTTTTCTTGTAGGTTATCAGTCGTTATGAAAAAGAATTTGGACCAAGAAACTTCCATTTTTTGTCTGGGAAGGTGGACTTCGTTGTTGTTGATGCTCAAACTCTTGATGGTATGTTACTATGCCTCCAAAGTTTTTGTATAGCTTGTGCTACAATGAACTACACTACAAATGAAATCCTACATTAGCAGTGCATTATAGAATCCAGATTGTGGTTCATGAGTAAGATTAAATTGGTTTGCAGTTTCTTTTGATGCTTCTGCTTTGTGTAGCTAAAGAACTGTTAACATCTGTCTAGGAGGAGCTAAACAAAGCAAAGAAAGATCCTCTACTTGGGAGTTCATTAAAACACTATCATCTGGTATGGCAGTGAGTACATAATTATGCATAGTGTTACAGTTACTATCTGATTGACTAGTTTTACTTCTATTTTAAGGTAACGAATCAAATCCAAAAGTTCTTTTAACACACATTCCCCTGTACCGCCCTGACAACACTCCGTGTGGCCCACATCGTTCTTCACCTGTTATAAATCAGGTATGCTCGCTCTCTCGAAGTGTTTTTCCTCTGCTATTTTCAAATAAGGAGTTCTTGTAACTTTCTTATGATTCTTGTTCGTATATTATGAAGACAATACTGTTTCATATGTAACACCAGTGCACCATTTTGTCCATTGATTTATTCTGCAAATTGCAACGTGTTTGTGTTTGCCTTTGTGCAAGCAATTCGACTAACAACATTATTCATCTAGCTGATTGGTTTTACATGCTTTCATTCCAGAGGATATATAGTGTTGCTAAGGATCAAGGAATCAAGTATGTCCTTCCTCAAGTATTGCTGTTTTCCTGCTTTGACTAACATAGCTTGTCAATATTGAATATTGTGATCAATCGGACCGATAAACTTAGGATCATTGAACTCTCTTTGTTCTGGTATATGTCACTGAACTCTCTTGGTACTTGCGATATTCTTCTTGGTACAAGAATTGCTAATGTTATTAGCTGTGCTGTACCCGAAATTCTGTCAAATTTCTTGGTTGAATGTTACCCTATGCGTTCTCCTGAAACTTACTTTTAGTCAAAGCAGTTCAGATCATCGCTGCCTATCTGAACTTTCTCCACATGTTAACATAGGGCAACGCTATAACAGTTAACATAAGATTCTTTAATGCAGGTATCAGAATTATCTAAGCAAAGAGACTTCTGATCTTTTGCTAAAGTTGCTTAAGCCGGTAAGCTTCTTTTTACAGTTTTCCAGAGGTTTGAGTCAAATTTGAAAATATCTTGACTAGTCAATCACTCTGCAGACTCTTGTGCTCTCAGGACATGACCATGACCAGTGTACAGTTGTCCACTCCACTACTTTTGGGCCAGTAACAGAGGTAAGCATTTTTTTAAGGTTTCTTGTTGCCACATTTCATGCTTTGCATCTAATGGGACTGTTAATACCACAGCACACCCTTGGGACAATAAGTTGGCAGCAGGGAAATCTTTATCCATCTTTTATGCTGTTGTCTGCTGGGCCCAAGTTATCACCAAATTCAACGGATTTTAGTCATGAGGTTCTCACGAATCTTTGCTTCCTGCCTAAACAAACTCATATCTATATCGGGTAACGCTTCTGACATGCGCCTGCTCATTGGCTTGCTTATATAGCTGCAGATTTACAACGGAATTGTCTGACAAGTTTGTTTGTGTCTGCTGTTTCCGCAGGTACATCTTCCAGTTTGTGATTACGGTCCTTCTGCTGGTTTTTTGGCCGACAAATGGTCTCAGTTCTCTTCCTTACATGAACAAATTTGTAAGCTTCATGATGTCTGTGGGTGCTGAACTGAGTTCAAGAACCAAAGAAAAAAATGACGATGATGACGGCGAATATGAAATGGTTTGGGATGCTGAGGGGTCCATGCATCTTGTTAAAAAGGCAGTGGCAAGAGCCCCCAGCACTAACTCAGACTCCCGAACTACAGGACGGTATGTGTGTTTTCTTTTGGGATAATGATTTCCATGTTATAAGATGTGCTAACTTTTTCTGAATCACATGTATCTAGACGTCTTTCTGTGTGCCTGTTCACTTATTTCAGTCCGTACATAGTCCACATTGAAATATCCAAAACATTTTATAATTCGGAATGGAGGGAGTACTATGTAAGACTGAAACTTGCCTCGTGCTTTTAACTGAAAGATATCTCATATTCATGACAGAGGAAATGTTGTTGCAAGGCCGACTGCAAGAAAGCACCAACCAGAACCTGATTCATCTGTCCATGTTGATATGGGCTCTGAAACGGCACCAGAAGATGGAGGGAAGTTGCCTCACCCAAGCAAATGGAGTATAAGGAAGATCCTTCAGAGGCTGTTCCGTGTCGTTCAGTCAATTGTCGTCATTGCCACGCTGAATGTTCCTCTATACATGATGCTTCTCTTTAAGGATTGGGTTGACCGTTGAATTGTATTAGAAAGCCTAGTTCGATCCATGTAATTTAGTAGAGTAATATCGGCTGGATTTGCTCACAAAGACCTATATGAACCACGGAATTTTTGTTGTGTGATTGTCACTGCGTGCATCATGTTAGGCAGTGAACCTTTCTCTGTCTTTGTTGTCTGATTAACAGTTGCAAAAAACTATGAAATAATTCACAACATTAGTACTACATGTAAGTATCTATTATGTTACCAAATTTCAGAACCATACTTAATATGTGGCGTGCGAATCCAAACAAAATTTGGCGTGGAAGTGTTAATGGGCTAAGTGCACAACCAATTTAAACGGGATCATCTGTGCTCGGGTGCCAATATGAATTTTTGAGTCCTTTTTGTTTTTATTTTAACATTCCTATTTTGGAATTTGGATGTGAATATTTATGATATTATTGGTATATATATATATACATTGTCTCTGTCATCATGTAAAATAAAAATCATGCCTTCGCGATCATGTTTTATGATATAGGAGTATCAGGAGTAGCCCATGCTTGTAAGTACATGATATGTTTTCCTGAGAGTACATGGAGATAGTAGACAGTAGAAACATGTTGGGCGTGTTTGGTTTCCTGCACCATTTTTTGTCATTTTGCATCTGTGACCCAGCAGGGGCTGACCCTGGAAAAACGAGGCAAAAGCCACATTCTGCAGCCCATTTGGTTGCCCACAAAGAGGCGGCAAGGCCCGTTGCTCTTCAGCCAATTTTTGAAGCCCCAGTGTTTGGTGGCCTGTTTGAGGAAAACCCATGCAAAAATCTCCTGTTTGGTTATGTGCATGCCCACACGTACTCTCACCGCTACTTCGAGTGGTGAGATTACCATGACACATCACAGGTAGTGCTTGCGAAGGAAGGACGTGAACCACTGCTTCCTCAGGTGAGGGCCCATGACAATGTAGGAGGCACATTCGGCTTCGTTGTCCATGAGGTGGCTCAGGGCAAGTTGCAGGGAGTCAACCCCGATTGGATTCTGTAGCCGAATTTTGTCGAAGATGATTTTCATCTGATCATAGTTCTGAATTGGCTTATTGATGAATGGTTCATCCTTGGGGTGAAGCTGAAACGAAAGCAGAGTTAGTCCGAACAACATGTTTGATCAACACATTGCAAAACTGGAAGTACAAATGCTTGCCCCGACATGTTTGATCAACACATCGTCATCCATTATGAAGGTAGTACTCTCCTCACACCATTCCACTCCCTCTAGCTGCGCAAGTGTGCGCAAGCTGTTCCACCCGCAGCTCCACTTTTTCAGATGGTTGTACACCTGAATAGTGCTAACTTTGGTGCCGCAGAACTGAAGAACATTCTTGCATATGACTTCCAAGTACTTGTCTATGATTCCTCTGTTGATGTCGAGCCCCCTTGCACGAGTTCAGCCATCCTTGTGAGGACGAAGGTGGATAAAGCCGGAGGCCATGTCATTGGGTTCTTCCCCGCTCTCAGTCCAAGGCAGTCAAATATCGGAGCGAATCGA
Organism: Poa pratensis; assembly: GCA_947311845.1. Lineage (NCBI taxonomy): Eukaryota > Viridiplantae > Streptophyta > Magnoliopsida > Poales > Poaceae > Poa > Poa pratensis. The sequence continues at coordinate 88,053,280 of CAMZMU010000041.1, forward strand.
AGCGGCTTCACAGATAGCACCGACATAGCCGACAGATCCGGGGAGGTGGGCAACACCTCAGTGGTGGTGTCCTACAAAGGATTTAGGGTGTAAACATGCATGACAAAAAGGTGTTCATAGTTGTAGAGCAGTTCATAGCTTCGGAGCACTCATTCAAGCTAAAACAGTCACACAATCAATCATGTATGGGAGAGACAGTGGTACAAGGATGAGATCTACACATTCTAGAACCAACCACTCATACACGAACTAGGGTGGATCTGCTCACAAGGATGACATGCTCAACGATATACGGCACTACCATAGTGACAAAAATCTACTCGATCTGCTTAGACCTACACACATATAGGAGAATCTACTCAATCTATGAGGTGCTCAAGGGTTAGGGTACACTACGGGTTACTTACCACCATGGAGTGAGTGGGAGTGCAGCAGGACGTGGAGGAGGACATCTAGCCGCCACGCACCGTCGACCAGAGTAGAAGATCTAGCCGCCGAGTGCCGCCGACCGGAGGAGCAGATCTTGCCGCCGCTCTGATTCTTCTGATGTTGACCGAAGGAGAAGAGCTCCAATGTGTGGGGGGAAATGGTGACGTGATTTTTGGCGGTCACCCGGAGGGTGTGAAATAGAGGGCCAAAACTGGGGGGCGGTGACGGAAAAACTCCCGCCGATTGTTCGCCTTCGCGCGCGAGCTCGCGCCATCTCCAAGCTCGCACGAGCTCGACTCCGCGTTCCCCTACCCTGCACCAAGGTGAACGAGATAAGAGTGGCCCTGGCTGAGAGGTGCTTTGAGCTTCGTGCGGGCCAACAACGCGGAACCGGAGCAGCCCACCAAACACTCGTTTTTGCATCCACGGGGCCTGGCCCGAGGGCACACAAGAAACCAAACACGCCCGTTATGTGTGCATCTCAAATACTCCATCCATTTGAGAACCAAATTGTGGTTATATGCTGAGGGTGGTGAAATCGCCAACCCACTAGAGTTCAAACCGTATGTTTGACACCTGTGTCCATAAAGACAGACTATTCTTTCAATCAAAAACTACGTTCACGTAGACGCCTGTGATGTGAATTAGTTAATCTCAAGAACTTATTAGTCGGCTCAATCTTTCGGAGTTGCTCGGGTAGGTTGTGCGTGCGTGTGTACATAGGGTGAGTATATGCGCGTGTATGTTGAGCGTCTGCGTTTGTACTGTGTTTCTATAAAAATATATTCTATGCATTTGCTTGCTAAATCTATGTTCCATGTGTGTACTACGTGACCAAGTTAGGAACTTTTTTACAAAAAAGTCTAATGAAGGTAAATGAGCAAGATTTTCCGTAGGTGAACTCAAGGAGTCTAGCTTGGCCAGGCAGAAAGAGGGAAAAAGAAGAGGGAGGCGTTTTGGTTCCCGAACTAACATGCTCCTAGCTGAATAAAAAGATCGAAAAATAGTAAAACATTTGATTTTTTTTTTGAAAAATAGTGATGAACATATACAAGTTTTATACGTACTTGCCAAGTTTCGTGGTGAAATGGCATTCGAAGTGCTATGTGCAAAATAACAAAATCAGTGATCTAAAATATATATTTTGAAATCTCATTTTGGCCACTGATTTTTTATTTTCGCACAGCACTACGAATGTCATTTTTGCATGAAACTTGGCACGCATGTAGAAAACTTATATATATTACTCACCAACAGTTTTTAGATTTTTTAAAATGTTTTTACTATTGTTTTTGATTTTTTTATTCAGCCAGTAGCAGGACAGTTCGTGGGCTAATTTGACTTTCTGAGAAAAAGAAGCATAGTGCGCATCTAGGCGGCAACATGTGGGCATTGTTTGTACGGTCAAATACAGCTGATCAACGACCACAGTAGTAGAACTAGACGGCCTTCCTGCCCGGATCTATCTTGGTTATTATCATAACACCCCATCAGCAGGTAGATCTCTTTCAGCATCATGTGCATTGGCATGAGGGTGACATGCACCCCATGTGCCTCCTGCCCATAATAACAAACTAATCGTAGCTACATAATGGCGAGGCACTGACTAAATGTTCTCCCTGTCCTAGAACACTCGTTATCACAACTTTCCACAGGTACTTGTCCCTTTGTTATTCTCAGTCTTAAGGGCATTCTTGCCAAATTTTACACAAACACTGACAAACTTGCATTTTTTTTGCAGTTAAGTGGAGTAGCATTGATAAAAAGAGATGGTACTCTTCTCTAGTGGAGTATTTCAGTTCTGTGCACTGGGTGAGTGCCTGAGTGGGGGTAGTCAGAGTCAGCTCCTCACTAGAGTCACACTGCAGTTAAGTGCAGCTAATCCAGACTGATCAGATCTAATCGTCGTCACTCAGTTAATCGCAATAAGTAATGAAACACCTTTTCACACCGGCTGGTCCCGTTAACACCACAGGCACCCACCGCGGGCCCACCATGATCCGGTGGGACCATGGAGAGGTATGCTCACTTTCTCCTCAATGACACGTGGGTCCGAGGCCAGGCGTACGGTACGGCCGGATGGATCCCCCACCCGCCGAAGCACGCAGGCAGCTTCCGTCGTCCCGTGGCAGTCGCGTCGCGCAACAAAAACCAACGGAAGGAAGGATCCCCAAAAAGATTACTAAAACCAACGAGCAGGAGGGAGGTTGATTCAGGAAACGAGCGTCCAAATCCGAGCCCTAACTCTCCTTCCCCCCCATTTCGTCGGCCGGCGCTCTCTGATCTGCCCGTCTCGCGCGCGTGCGCCGGAGGTGGGGTTCGTCATTCGTGCTCTGTCCGGGGGCTGCGACACGGCCGAATCGGTGGCGGTTCTTGATTTGCTCTGGATTTGTGCAGATGATGGGGGCGGCGGAGAATGCCGAGCTAGGGCTCCAGGAGGAGGAAGCCGGCACGGCGCCGCCGGCCAGGAAGATGCAGTCGCTCGACTTCGAGCACATCGGCTCGCTCGCCGCCGTGGCGGAGTCGCTCTCGCCGCGGAGCAAGTGGCGGATGGCGCTCAGGAGCATACGCATCGTCATCTTCCACGCCAAGATCAACCTGCTCCTGCCGTTCGGGCCCCTCGCCATCACGCTCCACTACCTCCCCGGGAACCACGTAAGGAAGCCCCCACTGATCAGTGATCGCCCCTTCTCAATCTCTCAGACCACGCACTTCCCTTCTCCCAATCTTTCAGACCACGCGCTTCCATTTTTTTTGCATTCCTCGTCACGTTGAGTTGCAAGAGCAAAACTGACTCGTTAACGCCTTCCATTTCTGCTCCTTCAAATGCTTCACAGCAAGGATGGGTTTTCCTTTTCAGCTTAGTCGGCATTATACCCTTGGCCGAGAGATTGGGATATGCAACTGAGTAAGTGCCAGTGATTGACTTGGATGAATCTTCAGTTTTTTTTTTTTGAATGGTGAATCTTCAGTTGGTTACGCCTAAAACTGTCTTACCTACTTTCTTCTGTATGTTATAGTAACATGGATGCTGCCTTGTCTTGTGCAGGCAACTTGCTTGCTACACTGGCCCAACAAGTAATGTGTTCTCATTCGATCTCATCTTAGCTTTCCAATTCGAATCTTGGCTTGAGCGATTGGTAAAGACTCGACCTTTTCATAACTGCAGTTGGGGGGCTTCTAAATGCTACCTTTGGGAACGCGACAGAGATGATTATCTCGATATATGCGCTGAAAAATGGGATGATTCGTGTCGTCCAGCAGTCACTACTAGGCTCTATATTATCGAACATGCTCCTAGTGCTTGGGTGTGCTTTCTTTGCTGGTGGGCTTGCCCATCCTAACAGAGACCAGGTCTTCAATAAGGTACCAATGAAACTGTAGTTGTTGTTTTCCATGATATATTTCCATTATTATCTACACATGTTATCTCTTTTGACTTGAGTTTATCAATGTAGGCATCAGCGGTTGTAAACTCAGGGTTGCTATTGATGGCTGTCTTGGGTCTAATGTTTCCAGCCGTGCTTCACTTTACACACTCTGAAGCGCACTATGGAAAATCCGAAGTTTCTCTTTCAAGGTTTAGTAGCTGCATCATGCTCGTGGCCTATGCTAGCTATCTATTTTTCCAACTAAAGAGCCAGCGCAGTCTATACAGTCCAATCGGCGAAGTAAGTAGCTGGAAGCTAATTTATGCAACAGTTTTTGTAACGGGAAAATAATTTTTGGAACACTGAAAACTGAAAGCAATATATGCATGCATAATAAGGAGATAACATTTTGATTTACTCTGGAAAGAGGGCATGTACCACTTTAATCATGTAAAATTATGTCTTCAGCATTGTGCATTGTAAGATTGTCAAGTTGCACAGGATGCATGCAATATGGCTAAAGATGCTCCTTGTGCCTTTAAATTCGTTACTTCTACACTAGTACATGATGCGCCCTTTCTCTCAATATCCACATATAAGAAATTTTGTTTGGATATCCTTCTGACTCCCGGCACATATCACGTCGCCACATGTTTCGAACAGTTCAGTCTCTTCTAATTACGCACGTGATTGCTTACTAATTTTTCGAATTTACATAGGGTACCAACCTGTGCAAAACAGACTACAGAACATAAACAAAAAAATTGGCTACATCTCCTTAAGCATCCTATTTTCTACTTGCCATAACAGGAAGAAGAAACCACTGAGGATGAGGAGGATGAAAAGGAGATAACACAGGGGGAAGCTATCTCCTGGCTCTTTGTGTTGACTATTTGGATTTCAATTCTCTCTGGGTACCTGGTAGATGCCATACAGGTAACGAAGAGTTTGTTGATCATTACACCATGTTATGGCTGTTAAATGTTCTTCCCGTTGCTCTTGATTTTGTTATCCACCTCCCTTCAGCACTCACTGCCTATGTGGAATCATATCAAGCAGGGACATCAGTATACCAATATTATCGCTATTTTACAGCAACGCATTTTCTCCTTCTTGAACTGTGGGTCCTTATTATATTGTAACAGGGGGCCTCTGAATCATTAAACATGCCAATAGCCTTTATTAGTGTTATTCTGCTCCCTATCGTGGGGAATGCTGCTGAGCATGCAAGCGCCATTATGTTTGCCATGAAAAACAAACTTGTAAGTATCCCCTGCTTTCAGCCCTTTCTGCAACTCAATTGTGTGCTTTTGTTCTCATCTTTAATCTCTTGCATACCACAAGGACATCACGTTGGGTGTTGCCATAGGGTCATCAACGCAGATATCCATGTTTGTGGTAAGAATATGTACTCAACAAGATTCAACTTGTCCTCTGCATTTTCAGTTTTCACACTTTTAAACAATTGCAACTAACATCCATTTTCAATGATATGCAGATTCCATTCTGTGTGGTAATTGGCTGGATGATGGGAGAAGAAATGGACTTGAATTTTCAGTTGTTTGAGACAGCTACTCTTTTTATAACAGTACTTGTGGTGGCCTTCATGCTACAGGTCTGTTTACAGAACTGTTCAGCATTTATATTGTGATCTTTAGTTTATGCAACAGCTTGCTCCTTGTAAATTCCATAAGTTTCACTTTTCACATTTTAGTGTATGATTTTTCCAGGAAGGCACATCGAACTATTTTAAAGGCCTTATGCTCATATTGTGCTATCTCATAGTTGCTGCAAGCTTCTTTGTGCACGTTGATCCCAAATCAAGTAAGTAATTTGTTTGCCGTTCAACCTCCACAGTTATCTCATTACTGATCCTCCAGTTTATCTTGTTGTTTGAATATAAAATCTTAGTAAATAGTAGTAATTTGGGCAAGATCGTACTGATTCCTAAAAATGTTCTGGCCATCGAGCAAATGGAGCGACCAGTGTGTCTGTGCTTATTTTCCTCGTCATGGCACCGAGTTTAAAGCTGATATGTGTTCTATGTATATGGTTATGTATATTGTTGTTCTTTGTGTTTTATGTTATCTTTTTTCAAATAAATAAATAATGCTATATGTAAACACCAACTCAGTGAAGATTTCTAATATCGTAAGACAGATGTGAAGAAACAACATATTTATTTTCGACAGTATTTTTTCTAGACTGTTTTTTCTGTACATGTATCCTCTAATAATGCTTATGATTGACCTAAAGCAGGTGACAACAAATGAGAAGTCCCTGCCAGAATTCATATGTGAACTGATAGGGGAATGCTACTATCAGAATCAAATAGCAATGTAGCATTCTGCAGATTTCCAAATTCGAAGAACAACTTGCTGGCAGCATCCCACATTACGGCTTTAAGTTCCAGCTTGAAATCTTCCGGCGCTGATGCGGCTTTTTTTAAGATAGCAACGGCATCGCCCTTTGAGAAACTGTAACTTTATGGGATAGTACACGAAGACCATTAGTCTGTATTTGTTGTAAGCTACAGTTAGTCGCAGTTTTGAGGATGATGTTGTATTAATGGCAAGGAACCGACTACACTGTGCAGTCAAAGGGACACCGTTAGTTCTGTAAAAATGTTCTATCCCGGATTATTCTTTGTCGGCGATGGTTTTGTTGTTTGAATTGCCTACTTCAGTGTAATAGGATAATGCTCAGTTGGGAAAATGTAGCAGAGTTGAATGTTTAGAGGGCAAAAACAATTGGTCGGAAATTGCTGTAGTCATCTTCAGAATCCAACGCTAAAGGTCACTGAATCAACCTCCTTTGAATTCATAAATAAGCCATATGTTATTTGTGTGGCAAAAATAAGCCATACATTTGCTAGTATTTCCTTCACTTGCAAGATAATTATTTTTATGTGTGCAGCCCTTCATTTTCCAACGGGACTTGGTGCACAATTTCCTTTAATCTAGGCCCCAATTATACTTGTGCTTAGTTTTCGCTTATTTATCGTTGTGCCACCATAGATAACTTAGGGCACCTTTGGTCTCTGGTTTGCTGGTAGAGTAAGATATCAAAACAGTGCTTGTAATCACTTTTTGGAAAGCAGTCACCTGCGGAGTTAGTTCCCAAACTAGAACATTATGTCCAGAAGCATTGAAAATAGTTGTAGTTTGCATAATAGCATCGGCTTTTTGTGGAGTGAACAAAGATTTGAATAAATCTACATTCCAAATTTTCTGGTTGGAGCCCAAAGGTCTCTGACTACAACTGGATAAGCAAAAGGAGGCGGCTGAATAATCAAGTTATCATAAATACTTTGTCATTGAGAGAACGAAGGTGAACTCCAAATGCAAGTGCTACCATCAACAAATCGATAAAATGAGGCTGAAATTAAAAGATGTCCCGCCTTAAAATTTGTTGTCGAGAAGGCAAATTTTGATATATTTGGATTTGTCCTCCAAATGGATGTGTCACTGTGGTATTTTGACTTGAGGGTGAGGACAAGATGATTTTGAGGCTCTTTTGCTACCTCAAGGCCGTCGATAGTTTTATGCTTTTTTTTAACTTAGATAGTTTATGCCTTGATTGTTATAAACGATAGCAAATAAACGACGAAGAGCGAAACGATCAAACCAGAGGGGACACGAGATTTTAACGTGGAAAACCTCTCCAAAGAAAGGAGAGGAAAAAACCACGGGCGCCAGCCAGCAATACTTCACTATATCGGGTGAGGTTACAAACGCCGTGGGTTTACAATATGTGGCTTACCCCAAGCGGCGGCTTACAAGATGTATATATGGTGGCATAAAACCCTAAGTCAGCTGCAGTCTGACTCGGAAACGACGTGTACCGTACCAAGCCTCCGGCGACGGGCCTCCGCTTCGCTCCGAAGTTAGCCTCTCATTTTATATCTTCATATGAATTTGGAACACATCAAAATAACACTCCACTTTGAGACAAATTCCATCTTGTAGCATGAACGAGAACTTCACCCTGAAACAACAAAGAAAAACAACTTCGGCGCCAAATAGCCTCTTGGGCTAGACAGTGATACCAACTGGGATTATCATGAGTACTTATCTTGCATACCTTCAGTTTACCTTTTGCAACAACATCACGGACATAATGGTATTTGACGTCAATGTGATTTGTTCTCTCATGGAACATCTGATCCTTAGTAAGGTAAATAGCACTCTGACTATCACAAAACAGGTTAATGCAAGTATCATCTCCACAAAGCTCAGCAAACAAATCTTTCAGCCAAACCGATTCTTTACATGCTTCAGCAATAGCCATGTACTCTGCTTCAGTGGTAGACTGGGCAACAACAGATTGCAACGTTGCCCTCCGGCCCAAGCCTCCGGCGACGGGCCTCCGCTTCGCTCCGAAGTTAGCCTCTCACTTTATATCTTCATATGAATTTGGAACACATCAAAATAACATTGATAACACCAGGCTAGTTGTGTTGTGCGTTTCATTTCCTCTATCCACATGACACACTACAACCGGGCTTCACATTCGTTCCTGCTGCACAACGCACACTAAGGGCCTGGCATTCACCCCGGCCCAACCCACATTAACTAATTGGTTATCTTTTTTTTAATAAGTGATGAGTTAAAACTACTGTCAACTCCCACACGACCTGAAGCCTCAAGGTCGACGGCAGCAGTGGCTCCGAATAGTTGGGTGCCGCCGCTAGGAACGATGGCAAAAATAAACGTCTGACACAGGTGTATCGAAGTCACAGAATCGCGGGGCTGCGGCGGCTTTCTGTAGAGACAGCAATGGTGTCTATTTGGGGTCCTCAACGCTGATTTTTGAAGGCATTACCGATCCTGCATGCTTGGAAGCCCTGGCCTGTAGAGAAGCGCTTGCACTGATGGAAGATCTGGGGTTGTGTACAGCTCTGGTAGCATCGGATTGTAAATCTGTGGTCAAGGAGATAGAAGAAGGGAGCGGAGGAAAATATGGTGCAATCATAGCTGAAATCAAAACAAGAGCTTCACAATTTGTGGAGTGCAGAATTGCCATGAAGGAAGAGCCTCAAATTTTGAAGCTCACAACTTAGACTAGTCACAATGCGAGTAACATGATGAGTAACATCAATGCGAGATAGGCAAAAAATCTGATGTGGCGGGTAATTAATGAGGAGAGAGATGGTTGTGGTAACATCACACATTTCAAGACAAGATGTGTGTATAATCTAATAAATAAACTTGTGCATGACACTACACACATGTTACTACCCATTATGAATGGAGGTACTAACTTACAATACTCACCCCATTCCGGTTTATTGGATGCAATTTCAAAACCAGGTTTTTTCAAGAAGAAGCAACAATTAGCATTAACTAAGAGCAGTTAATGTTGAGTTTTGGTCTTTCCCAAGAACAATATGAAAACCAATTGGGTTTGGCCTTTCCCTAATTAATGTTGGCATTAAATATGAGATTGCTAATTGGGTGAAATATTGGGGAGATAGATTTTGCATGACCAATCCCTATTCACCTAGCTCTCAGAGATTTGCCAAACACATCCTATAAACCGGAATGGAGGGAGTAGTAATATGCATGTTACTAGCCTAAATTACTCCCCACTGTGAGCAGACTTAGCCAAATATGTAACGTCTTTGGAGGGTGGTCACCACATGTGGTTGGGCACCCCTTATTTTACCAATATTTCTGATCAATAAAGTTTGGCGGTTTGTCTAAAAAAGTGATTTCTTTTCCGTGTTCTAATCAAATTCGAATTTGTCGCGCTTTATCTGTACTACTCCCTCCGTATCAAAATATAAGTCGCACTAGTCACTTACCACACATATGTATATAGACATGTTTTAGTGCAAGATTCATGTAAGTGACTAGTGAATATTACACTAAAACATGTCTACATACATGTGTGTGGTAAGTGACTAGTGCGACTTATATTTTGACACGGAGGTAGTAGTACGGAGTAATAGCCAAAGTCTTCGTGCGGCCCGGCCCGACTCCTCCCCGTCTTCTCTTGGCGAGTCGCGGCCTCGCAAACACAGACAAATCACCCAAAATCCCCACGAAACCCTAACCCTAGATCGCCCGCCCGCCATGGATCTCCTCCAGTCTTCCTACGCTCCCGGCGACGCATCGTCGCCGGAGGACGAGTCGCTCTCCTCGCCGGAATCCTCCCCGCTCCGCTTCCGCTCCAAGTCCGCTGCCCCGGCCGTCGACGAGACCGCGCTCGCGCTCTCGGCCGCCGCCTCCACCTCCTGCCCGCTCGACCCCTCCGTCCACCTCGTCCCCTTCAACCCCACCGCCGACCAGCTCTGGGCGCCCGTCCTCGGGCCCCAACACCCCCACGCTCCCATCTCATCCGCCTCCGGCAACCGGAACCACAAGCTCGGCCACGTCGAGGACGCCGCGGTCCTCCCGTTCCTCTTCGACGAGCAGTACAACACCTTTCACCGCTTTGGCTATGCCTCCGACCCCTCCGGGCTCCAAATCATCGGCGACACGCAGCCTCAGAACCCCGACACCGTCTACAACCTCCCTCCCTCCGAGCACAAGCGCCGCCGCATCCAGTCCAAGGAGGAGAACCAGGGCCCCGTCCCCCCAGAGGCTGCGAACCCGGCAGCCGATGAGTGGATCGTCCACAACAAGAAGAGTCCCTGGGCTGGCGTCCGGGAGGGCCCGCCCGTGGAGCTCACGGATGAGCAGAAGCAGTACGCAGAGGCACATGCCGCCAAGAAGGCTGAGAAAGAGGCGCGTGGTGAAGGGAAGGAGAAGACAGAGGTGGTGGCCAAGACCACCTTCCACGGGAAGGAGGAGAAGGACTACCAGGGACGATCGTGGATCACACCACCCAAGGATGCCAAGGCCACCAACGAGCGCTGTTATATTCCTAAGAGGTGTGTACACGAGTGGGTTGGCCACACCAAGGGGGTCTCAGCTATCAGATTTTTCCCCAGGTATGGTCATCTGTTGCTGTCTGCGAGTATGGATTGTAAGATTAAAATCTGGGACGTTCTTGAGTCCAAGACATGTATGCGGACGTACATGGGGCACAACAAGGCGGTGAGGGATATATCCTTCTGTAGCGATGGTAGCAAGTTCCTGAGTGCTGGGTATGACAGGAATATCCAGTATTGGGATACGGAGACTGGGCAGGTGATCTCGACCTTCTCTACCGGGAAGGTCCCTTATGTCGTGAAGCTCAATCCTGATGAAGATAAGCAGAATATTCTCCTTGCTGGGATGAGTGACAAGAAGATTGTGCAGTGGGATATGAGGTCAGGGGAGATCACACAAGAGTATGATCAGCACTTGGGGGCAGTAAACACCATCACTTTTGTAGATAATAATAGGAGGTTTGTGACGTCTAGCGATGACAAGTCGCTTCGCGTGTGGGAGTATGGCATCCCTGTGGTGATTAAGTATATCAGTGAGCCACACATGCACTCCATGCCTTCTATTGCAGTACATCCGAACTCTAACTGGCTGGCAGCACAGAGCTTGGACAATCAGATTCTGATATACAGCACCAAGGAAAGGTTTCAACTTAATAAGAAGAAGAGGTTTGCAGGCCACATTGTGGCGGGTTATGCTTGTCAGGTGAGCTTCTCACCTGATGGGAGGTTTGTGATGTCAGGAGATGGTGAAGGTAGTTGCTGGTTCTGGGACTGGAAAAGCTGCAGGAGATTCAAGACACTGAAGTGCCACAATGGAGTTTGCATTGGGGCCGAGTGGCATCCACTGGAGACTAGCAAGGTTGCAACATGTGGATGGGATGGCGTAATTAAATACTGGTAAGTTTTGACAAGATAACTATGAAAGTTCATTATTTTTTGTTCTGCTACTGTTATGATAATTGCTTGTACTTGTACTACTGCTCTGTTTGTCTTTACATAAAAAACATGGATTGGTTGCAGTTAATGTTGTTCCTTCCAAGAATTCAATTATCACAGGATTATGCATTTTACCCACTGATCTATGCTTTACCAGTGCTAAAAATTAAATATGATTCTCACCCCATCCATAAGAACTGGCTAAATTAAAATTCAGCTTATGCTGATTGGTCGGGTGCAAAACTGGATTATATTAAAATTGAGCCTATACTTGTTCGTTGCTCATATGTTAGTTGTTTTTTTTGTTTTTATACAATAGGGGTTTCTTCAGTTCACTGCCAACGGATTTTCAACCTTCAGATATGTTAATTCATTGCTTTCCGTTTGGAAAAAGATGTCTTCCATATATCCAAATTCGGATGTATGTGTACACTAAAATAAGTCCACATACATCCGAATCTACACAAATCCAAGACATCCTTTTCCGGACGGAGGGAGTAGTAAAATTGCTAGAATCCTACCTGGACAGTTGGATGATTGTTGAGTTTATTACATTGCAAGAATAATTTTTATGTGACCTTTTTGTTCTTCCTTAAGTTGTGTTATAATGCCTCCGCCTATTCGTTTGTTCTTGAGTTTATTATTTGCGTCAAAAGATGGACCAACTATGTCCGTACCTTTGTTACTGCTTTCAACCTCGTTTTTGCTATGAGGTCACAGTGTTTTTTCATACCAATTTTTATCCTTTCTTGTGGCGTGGTACTAACCCTTTGATGCAACTTGCAGGGATTAAAGTTTTGGTGATTTAGACAGAAAGATTGCTCAAGATGCTGGAAGGGATTCATGACAGTCAAATTCTCAAGGATTCAACTCCAGTAGATACTGTAAGATCATATGTCTGTCTAGAAAACTTCAATGTCATGAGTGAAAACTGAAAACAGTGTCATATTTTCATGAACTTGCACTAAAACATGTCTGCATACATGTATGCATGCAAATGCTAGAAAGTCTTATATTTTGATACGGAGGGAGTACCCTGTACCGTACATAATGCACCACTCATATTTGAACTTTACCCTAGACAGCAGTTTCAGTTTCCCTCCGTTTTTTATGCCAACTTTTTTTTTAGCCGAGAGTGTTTGTAGTGACGGAAGTATCCCAGATTCTGGGAAAACCCAAGCGGCAATGCATGTGTTCTGTTTGTAACAGAATAATATTTTGATCCTTCGATAATGTTTTCCTTGAATGCTGCTTGTGTTGGCTTCTGTGTGCGAGAGGCAACCTTTCTTGTAGGCTGCTTGCACGGCAATTCAACGCAGAGCTTATCTTCTGTGTTCACAAGCTTTTGTATTGTTGTAGCTTGGGGTTTCTGGGAGCCTGGTAATGTGGTTACTTTGTTCACTTGAATTATTTTGGTTAATGTAAGGTCTGTCTTTGGAGGTCTGCGCCTGAACATTAGAAGCAATAAAAAGAAGATTAAAAGGACATAACCAAAAAAAGTTTGAAAGGTCGCACTTTTAGTTCAAGTTAAATTGGCTCTGTGGAAAAAAGTCTATTTTTCTTGGTTATAGTTCATTTATAACCATTTGTCATTTCCAGTAGAAATTCTGAATCGATGCAATGGCTCGTTTTCCACGATACAAGAGTGCAAGAAAAACATAATGCAACAGATTTGGTTTCTGGAGTCTCGTAATGTTGTTACTTTGTCAACTTGAACTATATATTTTTGAAACGAGGGGCAAAAGCTTTGCCCCTTATATTAATTAAGGGAGAAGATTGCAAGAATGCAAGTTTTGGTGTCCGAACATATTACAACACAATTACTCTCGCGGTATTAAGTTGCCTAAACATTTGGCACCCGCCAAAACCCACAACCGGGCCTCATTTTTTACTTTGCCTAACACCACCAAAGATGGTGCACTCTTATTCTTAAACACCCTAGCGTTGCGCTCATTCCAAACCTCCCAAGTGACAAGCAAGGTGAGAGAAGCTACGGCCTTGCGGTTTGGCGCAACATTTGTCATCAAAAGCCACCATTCATTGAAGTTAAGGTTGAGCCAATCCCCGGTGTTGACGTTGAGGAGGCCGAGCCAATCTTTGGCAAGATCCCAAATTCTTCTTGTGAAGCGACAATGTACAAGAAGGTGGACAAGAGTCTCCATGGTTTGCTTGCAAAAAGGGCATAGCCCACAATTTGGCCAACCTCTCTTGGCAAGCCGGTCGGCGGTTCATACTCTATTTTGGTTTGCAAGTCAAGCGAAGAACTTCGTCTTAGGCGGAGCCCAAGGCCTCCAAACCGAATTCTTCATGGAGGAAAAAATTGTGCCCATAAATTGCATCTTGTAGGCGGACTTGGCCGAATACTCCATTTTCCGTGAGCTTCCAACGGATCTCATCACACACACCGGTGTTTAGTTGAACATTTGTAGTGAGGCTCCAAAGCTCCACAAATTGAGCGAAATGGGCAACGGTGAAAAGCTCATCAAGACGAATCTTGCCCACCCAACTAGCACCAAGCAAGACCTTCCCAACGGTGCAATTCTTCAAGCTAGAGCATTCAAAAATGAGGGGGGCGATGTCTTTTGGTTTCCTCCCTTCCAACCATGGAGCATGCCAAAAAGGAGTCTTGAGCCCATCACCAATAGAAATCTTTGTTGCGGCATAGAAAATATCCATGTCATCACTAGTGCAAGGGTTTCCAAACCCTGCCCAAATTTTTCCGGGTTCCTTCCATTCCAACCAAGGCCAACGCAAGCGAAGAGCGGTGGCAAACTTTCCCATGTGAAGAATTCCAAGCCCTCCAAGCTCCTTAGGGCGGCAAACAAGCTCCCAATTGACCTTACATTTAGCACCGGTAGTTTTATCTTTTGCCGACCATAAGAAAGCACGTTGAATCTTGTTGAGAAAAGTCATAGTGCCCGGCGGAATGATAAGGGGTGTCAAGTAATAGATTGCTTGAGACGCAATAACCGACGTGACAATGGCCGCACGGCCGGCCGTAGCAATGTATCTTCCGTTCCAAGTTGGCAACTTACCGGCACACTTATCCTCAAGATGTTGGAAATCCACCCGTTTTAGACGCCAAACGGAGAGCGGAAGCCCAAGGTATCGAATAGGGAAGGTGGCACGTGTAGCCGGAATGCCCTCAAGGATGTCATCAAGATTGATAGCCCCACATCTTATTGGAACCACAGAGCTTTTATCAAAATTGGTACAAAGACCGGTAACCTCCCCAAAAGCATGAAGAATGGTCGCAAAATTTTGAATGTCCTCTTTGTTGGGCGTCACAAAGACCGCCGCATCATCCGCATAGAGAGATGTCCTCAATATTGTGCCTCTCCCACGAAGCTTATGGAGAAGGCCTTCTCTCGTTGCATTCTCCAAAATTTGGGTGAGAGGATCGATTGCCAAGACAAAGAGAAGCGGAGACAACGGGTCTCCTTGTCTAAGGCCGCGTCCATGCAAGATGGGAGGGCCGGCCACACCATTTAGAAGAAACCGGGAGGTTGCGGTGGAGAGTAGAGCGGCAATCCAATTGCGAAATCTAGTAGGGAAACCCCTCCGTTGAAGGAGGTCCAAGATGTATTCCCAATGGACCGAATCAAACGCCTTGCGAATGTCAAGCTTGAAGAGCCGGTGTCTTGCCCTTGTGGAATCGCTTAGCGAGGTTCTTCACATAGAGGAAGTTGTCGTGAATGCTTCTTTTTTTGATGAATGCACTTTGGGCTTTGGAGACAAGATCATTCATAAGCGGCGCAAGACGTAGAGCAAGAATCTTGGAAATGATCTTCGCGATTGCATGTATAAGGCTAATAGGCCTAAAATCGGAGACCTCCTCCGCCCCATCCTTCTTTGGTAACAAAGCAATGTTGGCGGAATTAAGCCAATGAAAGTTTTCGGAATGAAGGTTGCCAAAACGGTTGATCACATGCATAACATCCACTTTGATAATGTCCCAACACTTCTTAAAGAAAGCTCCCGTGTAGCCATCGGGGCCGGGAGCCTTGTCACTTGGCATTTGGTTAATTGCGTTCTTCACCTCCTCTTCGGTAAAAGGGTCTCCAAGGCTTGCCAAGTTTTGCTCCTCAAAATGAAGCCCCTGCCAATTGAAATCTTGAGTCCTAGCTTGACCATGCCCCATGACGGATTTGAAGTGGTTGTGTACCAACCCTTGCTTAGCAACATGATCGGTAACCCACCCATTGTTGACTTTTAGGCGGTGGATATGATTCTTTCTCCTTCTAGAATTAACCCTCATGTGAAAGAATTTTGTGTTGGCGTCTCCCTCTTTGATATTGGCGATTCTTGCACTTTGCTTCTTCCTAGCTCTCTCCACAACGGCAAGCGCAACAACTTTTCTCTTGAGCCTAGCACGAAGATCCCTTTCTTGTGCCGAGAGCACCCTATTTTCTTGCGCCATGTCGAAGTGTAGGATGACAAGGAGGGCCGCATGCACCATAACCTTGGAGTTAGAGAAGAGGCCACGGCTCCATCTAGACAACCTCAAACCTGTAGTGAGCAACTTGTATTGTTTAATGTAAGAGCATCTCCCCTATCATTTGCGCGTCTGGACAGGCCCAATGGGCGCCTTCCGGACAGGCGCAGTGCAATAGGCGGCGTCGCTCCCCACTCGTGGCGTCCAAACGAAAAAAAATTAAACTCAAAATTCGACGCGTTTCATTCAAATCTTAGGAAATTTTACAAATTTGAACGAAATTTGACGACATTTAAATCTAAAAACTACTCTACTAGCGGCGGTAGCGCTCGAACGAGGCGTAGTCGTCGTCATCCTTCTTGACGCTGTTGCTGGTCCCTGCTCCGTCATCCTCCTCCTTGACGCGGTTGGGCCTGCGTCGTCGTCGCTGGTGAGGTCGAAGAAGGGGACAACCTTCTCCTTGGCGTGCTCCATCAACGACCACGTGCAGGCCGACAGAAGGTCGAGCGGCGGCACGTTGTTGCACGACGCGGTGAGGCGGCCCTTGCGACGGCGTCGTTGTCCATGCTGGCCTGCGCGAGCAGCATCTCGGCGAGGAGCGGCGACACCTCCTCCTCCGCCTTCACCTTCATCAGCTCCGGCTTCGGCGTCAGCAGCGGCGACGAGCGGGAGCGCGAGGAGGACGAGGCTGTGCGTGACGCGGAGCCAAGCATCCGCGGCGCCCAGCGGTTGGCCGGAGGTGGAGGAGGAGGCGCCGCCACCGGGGTCTGGAGCAAGGATCAGCCGTTGCGGATGTGCTCCATGACGGCGTCGAGCGTGCGTCCGGGCGCCCCATAACGCGTCGCGCCTGCCGGCGTTCCTGTCGGTTGATCTCCTCCTCATAGAAGCGGCGAAACTCCGCCTCATAGCGGTGGAAGTTGGCCGGGTTCGACGGATCCCACAGGGGATCGTCGCGCTGCTCGGCCGTCAGCTCCCCAGTAATGGCCGACGGCGGCCTGGCGGAAGTCGCGGTTGGACCGCGTCAGCGCATGCGGCACGGGGATGCCGCCGACGGAGAGGGACCAGCGGCCTGGGGCGCGCATGTCCGGTGGCGTCGGGTATCCGTTCTCCTGCAGCGCCTCCGCGTGCTCAAGGAGGAGGGTGCGCGGCGTGAAGCCGTTCTCCGCTGCGCCTCCAGCTTCCGGCCATCATCTAGGGTTTGTGTGTCACGAAGAGGTGTGTGCGATTGCGGCGAGGGAGAGGAGAGGCGAGGTGTGTGGCTATCTGCGGCGGGCGAGGCCTTTTAAGGTCACCGGAGGGTGGTGGCATTAACGCCGCTGCACTCGAAAAGTCGCGCCACATTGACGCCGCCGTGCTGGCTCACTGGCGACGCGCCGGCTGGGAAAACGAGGTGGCACGCGGCACGCGTGAAAGGACAAGGATGTCGTTAAAAACTTTTCCGGTTTAGGCTTGATAATTGCGGAATAAAACTAGTTGTTTAAAATAACAAGCCAACAAACTAAATAAATTAGTCTCACCTATGTGCACCAACAACTTATGCTAAGCAAGACAAGCAACAAGGTGATAGCAATATTGAATACTTCAAGCCCGAATGCTATCACAATGTAAAATACATAAGTAAAGAGCTTGGGTATAGAAATAACCGAGGCACGCGGAGACGAGGATGTATTCCGAGTTCCTCCTTTATAGGGGAGTACGTCTCGTTGGAGGGGTGTGAGTTTCAAACTCAAACGCCACAAATGGCCTCACCCTATTCTCCGTTGAACCTTGCCTAAAAGATCGGTTCACCTTCCACTATCGGAATCCTTCAAGGCGGAATTCGGAGCCTTTACAACAATTTTGAGGCACAACCCACAAAAGGATTGAGAACTCCCAAGTGACCACAAAAGATCTCAACAACCACAAAAGGCGTCTAGGGTCCAAAGACCCAAGAGTAACAAGCTCACAAACTTTCACTTCCACGAATCCTCGTGGAGAACACAAACCGATGTACAAAAGCAATGACAAGAGCACAACTGCTCAAATCCTTCACTCTGAAATCCCACCAAAAGCAACTAATGCTTATGAGGGGAGAAGAGAGGAAGAACTCAACAAATGAAACTTTAAGATCAAGATCTACTAGGTTCCCCTCACTTAGAGGAGGGATGGATTGGTGGAATTATAGATCTGGATCTCCTCTCTCAAATCTCTCAAAGTCATGTAAGAATCATGGGAGGAATTAGGAGAGGGGCAAGCTTTCCAAGGTCAACAATGGTGGGGGAGAGAGAGAAAAACGAGCTAGCTGCTGGAGGAAGAAGGAGAGGGGTATTTATAGCCCCTCCCAAAAAAGAGCCGTTGCAGCAGCAGAGGACCGGATATTCCGGGTTAAGTCATTACCGGATATTCCGGTCCACCGGATATTCCGGTCCTTCTGGAAATATCCGGTTGGAAATGTCCGACGACCCACAGAAGGTTTCAGTTCTGGTCCTTAGCAGAATTTCCACGATTCTTCTTCTGGATTGGAGATTCCGGTAGAATCAAAATATCCGAATACAAATATCCGGTGACCAACAGAAGGTTGCAAAACAAGGTAGCTAAAAGTCCTTAGCCGATTTTCTCGAGCAACCCCGGGGCCCGGATATTCCGGTCGAAAACAAAAGCGGAATATTCGGTTTTCTGAAAACTGACAGAAACAACAAAACGAAAACATTAACAACTTTTTCGTTCGAAATCCAAATTAGGTGAAACCAATTTTGTTTGAAAGGTAAGTTGACACACATGGGAAGGTGTGGAACTTTCCTCACGGATAAACCGATAATATTTCCAACACGAAAACGCAACAAGTTTTCCAAACAAAATCCGTTTTTGAAGAACTTGGGCTTGTCATGAAGATCACGACAAGCACAAAAACCCAACAAAGAGAAAAGCCGAATAAGAACCCAGAAAGATGATGATGCCAAGTATGCAAAGGTTTGAGCTCTCCACAAAGATGCGATCATGTTACTCACTTGAGAGCCCCTCTTGATAGTACGCGTCTATCCTATAACCCGGTCTCCCACAAACACCAAGAGACCGGTAAAATAGAAAACCTATCAAGATCATACCTTTGTCTTGTGCATTCCACTTGAGCTAGATGAAGACGATCTTGACTCCCTCAAGTTGGACCACCTTTCTTGATTGTGCTTGTTAGCGCATGCTTGATGAAGACTTCTTCAAATACTCCCCATACTCCGTTATGGGAAAGTCTTGCTAAGCTCCGTCTTCATGTATCGACTTGCACTTCATCTTCTTCTCTTAATGTATATGATGGCTTGGAGATAAATATGAATGTTCACCCAATCTTCTTTTCCAAGCCATGCTTGCAATAAGCTCAACTCTAGATGACCATTCTTCATATAACCCCTTGGATAGAACCTTGGTCTTCGTATACTCTTCTAGAGTCCAACACATGAAACCCAATCTTTTCCCATGGACAAGATCTATAAAGATATCTCAATGCAAACATTAGTCCATAGAGATTGTCATTAATTACCAAAACAACACATGAGGGCTCATGCACTTTCAACGTGGCTTTGACCATGAACGATCTGTGGCGCTGACAGGCATGGCCCGCGCGTCGGAGGCCAATGTGGCGTTGCGCGCGGTTTCGTCCGGCGCAGCCTAGCGGCTCCCCAAGTGGAGGGCGTGGGCTGGGTGTGCATGACCAAACTTTGGGCCGCGCGGACCAAAAACTAGTTTGGGCGCCGCGAGTGGGAGCCATTTTTGGTCCGGCATGACCCAAAGTTTTTTGGGTGGCCGTTTGGGCGCCGCGAGTGGAGATGCTCTAAGGTCTATCTGTGGAGGCAGGTCATGGTCTGCGACTGATCATTAGAAGCAATACAAAGAACCTTAATAGGACATGGCAGAAATAAGTTCAAATCAATAAGGTTCTCTTCCCCTCGCGTCGTGCCCAGGCGGCGCAGGGGCCAAACCGAGCGCCGCCAGCCTCCTCCCCGACTGCTCCACCTCTGCCGCTGTCGTCGCCGGCCTCGGCCGCGTCGGTGGCGGCACCCCTTGATACGTCTCAAACGTATCTATAATTTTTGATGTTCCATGCTTGTTTTATACCAATTGCTACATGTTTTGCATCTACTTTATATCACTTTTATACATTTTTTGGGACTAACCTATTAACAAGATGCCGAAGTGCCAGTTCCTGTTTTCTGCTGTTTTTGTATTCCAGAAAAGCTAGTCTGGAAATATTCTCGGAATTGGACGAAACTACACGGGGGTCCCTATTTTTCCAGAACACACCTGACGGAGCGAAGGAGCAGCAGAGGAGGGCCACCAGGAGGCCACACGCACCTAGGGCGCGGGCCCCCCTCTGCCGCGCCCTAGGGTGGTGTGGGCCCCTCGGGGGTCCGCAGCCGCCGCCCTTTCGCCTACTTATTCCCCCGACGCGAAAACCCTAAGTACCTGAGCAAATATCCACGAAAAGATCCAGAGACGCCGCCGTCGTCAACCCTAGCTCGGGAGGGTTCAGAACCTCTTCCCGGCACCCTGCCGGAGAGGGGAATCGTCACCGGAGGCTTCTACATCGCCATGCCTGCCTCCGGAGTGATGCGTGAGTAGTTCATCCTTGGACTACGGGTCCATAGCAGTAGCTAGATGGTTGTCTCTCCACTTTGTGCCATCATGTTTAGATCTTGTGAGCTGCCCTACATGATCAAGATCATATTATTGTAATGCTACATGTTGTGTTTGCTGGGATCCGATGAATATTGAATATTATGTCAAGTTGATTATCAATCTATCTTATATGTTATTTAAGATCTTGCATGCTTTCCGTTACTCGTAGATGCTTTGGCCAAGTAGATGCTTGTAACTCCAAGAGAGAGTATTTATGCTAGATAGTGGGTTCATGTCTCCGTTTAACCTGGGACAGTGACAGAAAGTTCTAAGGTTGTGGATGTGCTGTTGCCACTAGGGATAACCTAACGATGCTATGTCCACGGGCATATGTGTTTGTTTACATTACGCACTTTACTTAATGCAATTATCCGTTGCTTGCAACTTAATACCAACGGGGGACTCGGATGACAACCCGGCGGTGGATTATTAGTCATAGATGCTGTTGGATAACGGTCTATGTATTATGTCGTAATGCCCAATTAAATATCATAGTAGTCAACATGTCATGTATATGCATTGTCATGCGCTCACTATTCGTCAATTGCCCAGCTGTAATTTGTTCACCCAACATGTTAGTTATCTTTTATGGAGAGACACCACTAGTGAACTGTGGACCCCGGTCCATTCTTTTACACTGATTAAACAACCACAAACTGCAAACTGTTCCTTTTTCATTCTCTGCAATTTAATACTCATTTTCCACACCATACGTTTAATCCTTTGTTTTCAGCAAGCCAGTGAGATTGACAACCTCACTGTTTCGTTGGGGCAAAGTAGTTTGATTGTGTTGTGTGCAGATTCCACGTCAACAGTCCAGACTCCCTGCACAGCTATTTTTCTGGCGCCGTTGACAACCTTCTGAAGAGTTGCTGCTCCTACTGGTTCGATAACCTTGGTTTCTTTCTGAGGGAAAACTTGCTGCTGACTACATCATACCTTCCTCTTGGGGTCTCCCAACGAACGTGTGTTTCACGTCATCAAGCTATTTTTCTGGCGCCGTTGCCGGGGAGACAGCAGTCTTCTGCAAGGGGAGTTTCACGCTTCCAATCTCTTTACTTTGTTTTTGTCTTGCTTAGTTTATTTTATCTTGTTTGCTTTCAATTATCAAAAACACAAAAAAATTAGTTACTTGCATTTAGTTTATTTTCAGTTTTGTTTTCTGTTAGTTATCATGTCTAGCCCTGTTCCAGTAGTAATGTCACCTGAAGAAGAGATCTTCACTTTCAAGCAAGGGAGTGAGGAGAGTTTTAAAGATGCTTGGTCTAGAATATCTGAGTCCTATGCTAAAACTGAACCTAAAATGACTTTAAGCCTGCTTCTTAGTAGCTTTTATTTTGGTCTTGTTCTTTGCTACAGATATGCTTTAGATGCTGTGGTAGGAGGAGATTTCCTTCGTTATGATGGGGATCAAGCTTTTAATGCTATAAAAAAATTGATTACAATTTCTAGCCCCCAATCACTAAAATTGATTTGGCTTTGACAAGCATAAGTGATAGACTTAACGCTCTTGAAACGAACATATCTGGTCTAAAAGAAGGGTATAATCAGATTCGTGAACATTATGATAATGTGCCAGTAAATTTTGAACCATCGGGATGGATTCCCTCAGTAAAAGTTGTTATAAATGGTGAAACTTTTCATTCTCGCTGTGATATTATGTCTGAATTCTGTTTAATGCCCAAGAATATTTATGATTCCTTAAATCTTTGGGAGCTTTCCAAATGCGAAGATTGTATAACTTTGGGTGATAATACTATTAAATTACCAAGGGGAGTAGCGAAGGAGTATTTACAAAACTCTTAGGGATAACAATATCTATTGATTATCTTGTCATTGAATGTGCAGGAGTAGGACAAATTACGCTTGGAAGGTCTGTTGAAACGCTTTGGAGCAATAATAGATGTGGGCCAAGGCACTATGAATTTCGCCTCTTCACCTATGTGTAACCAAGTATTTCCTAAAGATAAAGGTAAAGGTAAGAGAGCTAAGCGTAAGAATGTTGATGCTTCTTCACTTGGTAATACTTGATGCATGCTTTGTGCCTAGCTAAAAGGCGTTAAAGAAAAGCGCTTATGGGAGGCAACCCATTTTATTTTTCTGCAATTTTTCTTTTATTGAGTCAAGGAGTTTGTTTACTTCTGTAGCAACTCCTTTGTATCTTTATTTTCTCGCATTGTTGTGCCAAGAGTAGCCTCTAATGATAAGATGATGCTTAATTTTGATTGCTGCGCAGAAACAGATTTTTGCTGTTCACTGTACGAAATTCCTAAAATCACCAGATTGTTAATTAAATCTGAAATTTTTGTGCGTAATCTTTATGAATGTCTGAAACTTTCATTAGTTCAGAGTTTCTCGATCTGAGCGTCGTAAGTGCCTCGAAAAAATTCGTCTTTGCGGACTGTTCTGTTTTAGACAGATTATGCCTTTTTATTTTTGCATTCTCTCTTTTACTAGTGTTGAGTGAAATTCTTTTTTGGGTGGAAGAGCTTCACATAACATCAGTGGCTGTAGCTAATGTTTAAAGTAACAAATCATATTGCGTCTTTATAGAACATGTGAATTTTTGATTATGCACTAACCCTCTAATGAGATCTACTTTGAGTTTGGTGTGACGGAAGTTTTCAAGGGTCAAGAGAGAAGGATGATATAATAGGATCAAGAAGAGTGAAGAGCTTAAGCTTGGGGAGGCTCCCATGGATCTCCCCAGCATATTTCAAGAAGACTCAAGCGTCTAAGCTTGGGGATGCCCAAGGCATCCCCTTCTTCATCGTCAAAATTATCAGGTCATCTCTAGTGAAACTATATTTTAATTCTTTCACATCATATGTGCTTTTCTTGGAGCGTCTGTGTGCTTTTTATTTTCAGTATTGCACTTTTATTTTCAATAAAGCTTGACTGGACCCTAGCATTCTTGATTGGGAGAGAGACACGCTCCGCTTTTTCATGAGAATACTCCTATTCTTCACTTATATTTGTTGAGTATTCATATCTAGCGCTGTTCAGCTTTTAGCTCTTGTTTTCATGTATCTCTTGTCAGAGCTATTAGCTTTCTTTTGTAGAAAGTACTCTCTTGCTTCACTTATATTTGTTTGGAGAGTTGATGAAATAAATTGATTGGTGTTTGGTTGGTTCAGAAAATGTTGCATGTGGTAATTGGTATAAGGAAAAACTTGCTTAATCTTGTAGATCACTAAAATGGATAACTTGATGCTTGTCAATTGTTTTGAGTTAACAAGTAGATCATGATTAAATTGTGCATCACATGAGTTAAGCCTATTAGTGAAGAACTACCGTAAAGCTTGTTGAAAATTTGGTTTGCATCGGTGGTACCTCTAAGGTCTAGATATTTTCTAATAACAGGGTTTGGTTAACAAGGAAGACGGTATGAAGTCTTATAACGTTTGCAATATGTTTGTCATATAAAACTTGGTGTACGGGTTGATATTCTTGTTTGCTTACATAACCTTGCTAGCCTAAACTCTGTACTGAGAGGGAATGCTTCTCGTGCATCCAAATCCTTGAGCCAAAATCCATGCCATTTGTGTCCACCATAACTACCTATATGTGGTATTTCCTTGCCACTCCAAGTAAATTTTTCATGTGCTACCTTTAAATTATTCAAAATGTTATTATTCCCTTTTTGTGTCAATGTTTACTAGCTCATGAGGAATTAGTGTGGTTATTCTTTATTCTATTTGTCGAGTGGACTTTTACACCTGGACTAGTGGCATATACATCCGCTTATCCAATAACTTGCAAAAAGAGCTGGCAACGGGGTGCCCAGTCCCAATTAATTACAACTTTAACCAATTAATTCTCTTCACACTTTTGCCCTGATTCATCAGTAAGCAATGACAAACAGTGAAATACCTGAATGTGTGTAAACCAAAGAGAAAGAGGGATGATCTGCCTTGCTGGTAGAAATAACGTCCTTCATGGGAGCCGCTCTTAAAAGTCCGTTCGACAGGTAGAATACTGTTCTCACCCGCTACCATTCGTTGACAATTAACAAACACCTCTCAAAAATAGATACTCCTCCATGGTATGTGATTGATGGAAGGCACCCGAGGATTCGGTTAGCCATGGCTTGTGTTAGCAAGGTTGGGAGGAGTATCAAATATTTTATGCAATCTCTATATGCTTTCAAAAACCTAAAAGCTCTAGCACATGATTTAATCCCTGCTTCCCTCTGCGAAGGGCCTTTCTTTTACTTTTATGTTGAGTCAGTTTTCCTATTCTTTCTGTCTTCCACAAGCAAACACTAGTGTCAACTTTGTTACAACATGCGTTATATGCAATGTATTGGACTTGTTATACTACTTTGTGTTGACAATATCCATGAGATAAATATGTTGAAAGTTGAAGCAAATGCTGAAACTAAATTCTTCCTTTGTGTTGATTAAATACCTTTTGTTAGAAACTATTGCTTTATGAGTTAACACTTATGCAAAACTGTTTGATTGTCATTAGTCCATAGAGATTGTCATTAATTATCAAAACAACACATGAGGGCTCATGCACTTTCAACGTGGCTTTGACCATGAACGATCTGTGGCGCTGACAGGCATGGCCCGCGCGTCGGAGGCCAATGTGGCGTTGCGCGCGGTTTCGTCCGGCGCAGCCTAGCGGCTCCCCAAGTGGAGGGCGTGGGCTGGGTGTGCATGACCAAACTTTGGGCCGCGCCGGACCAAAAACTAGTTTGGGCGCCACGAGTGGGAGCCGTTTTGGTCCGGCATGACCCAAAGTTTTTTGGGTGGCCGTTTGGGCGCCGCGAGTGGAGATGCTCTAAGGTCTATCTGTGGAGGCAGGTCATGATCTGCGACTGATCATTAGAAGCAATACAAAGAACCTTAATAGGACATGGCAGAAATAAGTTCAAATCAATAAGGTTCTCTTCCCCTCGCGTCGTGCCCCAGGCGGCGCCAGGGGCCAAACCGAGCGCCGCCAGCCTCCTCCCCGACTGCTCCACCTCTGCCGCTGTCGTCGCCGGCCTCGGCCGCGTCGGTGGCGGCACCCCTTGATACGTCTCAAATGTATCTATAATTTTTTATGTTCCATGCTTGTTTTATACCAATTGCTACATGTTTTGCATCTACTTTATATCACTTTTATACATTTTTTGGGACTAACCTATTAACAAGATGCCGAAGTGCCAGTTCCTGTTTTCTGCTGTTTTTGTATTCCAGAAAAGCTAGTCTGGAAATATTCTCGGTATTGGACGAAACTACACGGGGTCCCTATTTTTCCAGAACACACCTGACGGAGCGAAGGAGCAGCAGAGGAGTGCCACCAGGAGGCCACACGCACCTAGGGCGCGGGCCTCCCTTCTGCCGCGCCCTAGGGTGGTGTGGGCCCCTCGGGGGTCCGCAGCCGTCGCCCTTTCGCCTACTTATTCCCCCCAACGCGCGAAACCCTAAGTACGTGAGCAAATATCCACGAAAAGATCCAGAGACGCCGCCGTCGTCAACCCTAGCTCGGGAGGGTTCAGAACCTCTTCCCGGCACCCTGCCGGAGAGGGGGATCGTCACCGGAGGCTTCTACATCGCCATGCCTGCCTCCGGAGTGATGCGTGAGTAGTTCATCTTTGGACTACGGGTCCATAGCAGTAGCTAGATGGTTGTCTCTCCACTTTGTGCCATCATGTTTAGATCTTGTGAGCTGCCCTACATGATCAAGATCATATTATTGTAATGCTACATGTTGTGTTTGCTGGGATCCGATGAATATTGAATATTATGTCAAGTTGATTATCAATCTATCTTATATGTTATTTAAGATCTTGCATGCTTCTCGTTACTCGTAGATGCTTTGGCCAAGTAGATGCTTGTAACTCCAAGCAGAGTATTTATGCTAGATAGTGGGTTCATGTCTCCGTTTAACCTGGGACAGTGACAGAAAGTTCTAATGTTGTGGATGTCTTGTTGCCACTAGGGATAACCTAACGATGCTATGTCCACGGGCATATGTGTTTGTTTACATTACGCACTTTACTTAATGCAATTATCCGTTGCTTGCAACTTAATACCAACGGGGGACTCGGATGACAACCCGGCGGTGGATTATTAGTCATAGATGCTGTTGGATAACGGTCTATGTATTATGTCGTAAATCCCAATTAAATATCATAGTAGTCAACATGTCATGTATATGCATTGTCATGCGCTCACTATTCGTCAATTGCCCAGCTGTAATTTGTTCACCCAACATGTTAGTTATCTTTTATGGAGAGACACCACTAGTGAACTGTGGACCCCGGTCCATTTTTTTACACTGATTAAACAACCACAAACTGCAAACTGTTCCTTTTTCATTCTCTGCAATTTAATACTCATTTTCCACACCATACGTTTAATCTTTTGTTTTCAGCAAGCCAGTGAGATTGACAACCTCACTGTTTCGTTGGGGCAAAGTAGTTTGATTGTGTTGCGTGTAGATTCCACGTCAACAGTCCAGACTCCCTGCAACAGCTATTTTTCTGGCGCCGTTGACAACCTTCTGAAGAGTTGCTGCTCCTACTGGTTCGATAACCTTGGTTTCTTTCTTAGGGAAAACTTGCTGCTGACTACATCATACCTTCCTCTTGGGGTCTCCCAACGAACGTGTGTTTCACGTCATCACCCCTCCGTTGCCAAAAACGGTGGTCAGGGGGTGGCGTGCGGAGGAAGCCGGGCCGGCGGCTCGGGTGGAGGCCACGGCGGTGCGGTCAGCTGGAGCACTGGTCTCCGGGCGGCGGTGCGGGAGGTAGAGCATCGTTGCCGGCGGTGGAGGAAGACATGCGCCCGATGGGCTTGGCGGGCCCGATCTGGGCCCGTCGGCCCGGGCTGGGGGCGTGCTGATGCGGGGCGCCGGTTCGAGCATGGCGTTGTGGCCCGGGCTGGGGCGTGCTGATGCGGACGCAGGAGGTGGCCTCTCCTGCCGACGTGCTCCGGCGCCCGGGCGGCGTGGAAGCCGGGACGGCGGCCCCGGAACAAAGACTGCTGCTGAGCGGCGTCGTGGACACTGCCATGGGCGCCGCGGCCGACATGGCCGTGGTCAAGCGTGGTGAACGGCGGCAGGGCAGCGCTGCCCGGTGTGGTCGCTCCTCTCACTTTACGGTGGGGTCGACCTCCGAGCGAAAGCCTTGCACCGACTTGGTCGAAGCTAGCGACATCGGCGCTTTCGAGCGTCGTTTTCCTTCTTGTTGGCGTCGCTATGGAGTCCTCGATCCCGCCCGACGTGGGTGGTCCTA
Source organism: Poa pratensis (assembly GCA_947311845.1). Classification (NCBI taxonomy): domain Eukaryota; kingdom Viridiplantae; phylum Streptophyta; class Magnoliopsida; order Poales; family Poaceae; genus Poa; species Poa pratensis. The sequence goes on from CAMZMU010000041.1 coordinate 88,081,206, forward strand.
AGATCGCCGGGTGAAAATCCAAGCTTCATCGGGAGCAGGCGGTGACGACGGATGCGTCGTTACCTTGTTGGAGGCGCCGCCTTGGAGATTCTTAGCCCTCGCGGTGTGTTGGGCTCGCGACGCTCGGGAAGGGCGGTTCCTATTGTCGGGGGGAGCGGATGACCGGGGTGGCGGCCCCGGACGGTGGTGGTACGTCGAGACGGTGGCCTCGAACCCTCAGGCGGCGATGGTCCTATGGGTAGGGTCGTGGCCAAGTGCGGATGGGGTGGCATCCTGTTGCTGTGCGGACAGCAGGCTCGTTGACCCGACTGGTTCGACTTCGGGCAATGCGAAGCTTCGTCCTGGTTGCTACGTCGGGGCGGCGGCCCCGGAATAGGTGGATTTGGGTGGCGCCCTGTTGCCGTGCGGACAGCAGGTCCGTTGACCCGACTGGTTCGGCTTCGGGCAATGCGGAGTTCGTCCTGGTTGCTACGTCGGGGCGGAGGCCCCGGAATATGTGGATTTGGGTGGCGCCCTGTTGCCGTGCGGACAGCAGGTCCGTTGACCCGACTGGTTCGGCTTCGGGCAATGCGGAGTTCGTCCTGGTTGCTACGTCGGGGCGGCTGCCTCGAAGCAGGTGGTGTGTGTTTGTGACGTTTGGTTGATTTGCGTCGTCTGGACGGTGGGTCGTCTCGTCTGTGCGGTTTTTTGCCCTGTTTTTCTCATAAACAGGTTATTATACAGCTTGTATAGTTTTTTATCCGGTTTCCCTTATAAAATGGGTCATCTCTTTATATCTATTTGGATGGTGGATACGGCCACCTTATATACCTAAAATAAAAGTTCTAAGGTTGCAGTCTTGCTTCAAAGCTAAAATTAGCTATGTGGTAGAAAGTCTATTTTTACAATATTGGAAGAAAACATAAGCAACAGATGTCCTGCTGTTGTAGAGAGTAGCCTTGAGTACGAAAGCCTTCGCGATCGCTGTCGACCAATATTCAGATAAGAAGAAACGTCAACTCGTGACATTGAATCGTCCATCGTCGGCCGATGCGTGAGCTGTCTGGTTCGTACAGACGGATCAAAACACCGGACAAAATAGACGGTGCAAGCGTGTTGAGGCCGACATAGGCCAAAGCCGCGTCGCAATCCTATCAAACGCCGCGAGCAAGCAAAATGAAATAAAACGATTCCTTGCTTTTCCTGGCTTCCAAGGTAAAAAAACCCCACAAGTGAATCCATTCAGATATACGCTCACGTATCGTCAGACTCCTTGGTTGCCACACTTGTCCATTGTAATTTGGCATCTTCTTTTCTTTCCTTCTCCATCGACTGATGCAAACGAAAGCCCCCACAATTTGTATATGCTTTCCTTCCCCCTCTGCAAGGCAAATCCAAACTTTCCGCCCATGCAAACCTTTCTAGTTAGGACATCTCTTCCTTTTTCTTGGATTTCCGATCCGCATTATATATCTCCTGCAAACAACACAAGAAGCTCAGAGAAAGATCGATCATACGAATCACCGCTGGTTGCTGGTTGGTCAGCAGATACCTAGGTAGCTTAGCTAACTATTATCATGGGATCGTCGTCTGCGGCGGTGCAGGCGGTGGTGTTGCTGTGGCTGGCCGTGCTGTTCCGGGCGCCGCCCGTGGAGGCGCTTGCGGTCAACTGGGGCACCCGCGTGCGGCACCCGCTCCCGGCGACGTCACCGTCCGCCTGCTCAAGGACAACGGCTTCGACAAGGTGAAGCTCTTCGAGGCCGACCCCGCCGCGCTCAAGGCGCTCGGCCACTCCGGCATCCAGGTCATGCTCGGCCTCCCCAACGAGCTGCTCGCCTCCGTCGCCGCCAACGTCGCCGCCGCCGAGCAGTGGGTGCAGCAGAACGTCTCCAACTACGTCTCCAAGTACGGCGTCGACATCAGGTACGTGGCCGTGGGCAACGAGCCCTTCCTCAAGTCGTACAAGGGCATGTTCGAGGCCGCCACGCTCCCCGCGCTGCAGAACGTGCAGGCGGCGCTCGTCAAGGCCGGCCTGGCGCGCCAGGTGCGCGTCACCGTCCCGCTCAACGCCGACGTCTACGAGTCGCTCGACGGCCGCCCCTCCTCCGGCGACTTCCGCCCCGACATCACCGGCCTCATGACCAGCCTCGTCAGCTTCCTCGTCGAAAGCGGCGGCGTGCTCGCCATCAACATATACCCGTTCCTCTCCTTGGACGCCGACGCCAACTTCCCCCGCGACTACGCCTACTTCCCGGCTCCGGGCGCCCCTCCGTCGCAGGCCAGCGTCCAGGACGGCAACGTGCTCTACACCAACGTCTTCGACGCCAACTACGACACGCTCATCTCCGCGCTCGAGAAGCACGGCCTCGGCAACATCACCGTCGTCGTCGGCGAGATCGGCTGGCCCACCGACGGCGACGCCAACGCCAACGTCGCCAGCGCGCAGCGCTTCAACCAGGGCCTCTTCGACCGCATCGTCGCCGGCAAGGGCACCCCGCGCCGCCCGCAGATCCCGGACGTCTACGTGTTCGCGCTGCTGGACGAGGACAACAAGAGCGTGGACCCTGGCAACTTCGAGCGACACTGGGGCGTCTTCAACTACGACGGCACGGCCAAGTACCCGCTCACGCTGGCCAGCGGCAGGGCCATCGTGCCGGCCAAGGGCGTCAAGTACCTGTCCAAGCAGTGGTGCGTGCTCCGGTCGGACGCCAGCCCGACGGACCCTGCCGCCGTCGCCGCCGTCGGGTACGCGTGCCAGTTCGCCGACTGCACAAGCCTCAGCCCCGGGTCGTCCTGCGGCAGCCTCGACGGGCGCGGCAACATCTCCTACGCCTTCAACCAGTTCTTCCAGTCGGCCAGCCAGCAGAAGGGCTCCTGCGGCTTCAACAACCTCGCCGTCATCACCACCACCGACCCGTCGCAGGGGACATGCCGCTTCAAGATCGCGATCGACCCCGGACGCCGCGACCTCACCCACGACGAATCCGCCGCGGCCAGGGCGGCAGCCGCGTGGGGCGCCGTCGTGGTGCTGGCACTGCTTGCCATTGTGGCCGTGTGACACGAGTAGATGACGCAGTCCGTCAGCAGCTAGAGAGGACCAAACAATTATTTCGTTTTTCTCTTCTTCTTTAAACAGGGGAAACTGAACTAACGACCTCAACGACTAAACGTGGGATAGAACAGGGGCATATGATGATGAATTTTTATTTACGGGTCAAGCTCGTTCAGAAGGGATTACTGTTATACATTTTTATTTGTTGCTGATGATTCTTCTGATGTGTACTCAATGTATACATGGATGGCACAGAGTTACAAATGTTGATAAATTATACTCTCTCTGATCCTAGAAAACTGTCGCAAGTAATACTATTGAGTTATACGGAGTACCTCGACCACGACATTTCAGTCAGCAGCTAGAGAGGACCAATCAATTCTTTCGTTTTTCTCTTGTTCTTTAAACAGGGGAAACTCAACTGACGACTAAACGTGGGATAGAACAGAGGGGCATATGATGGTGGATTTTTGTTTACGTGTCAAGCTCGTTCAGAAGGGATTATTGGTGTATATTTTTATTTGTTGATGATGATTCTTCTGATGTATATTCATGGATGGTATAGAGTTACAAATGTTGGTAAATGATACTCCCTCCGATCGGATTTGATTGTCGCAGCCTCTTTACAAATTTCTACTGGCCTAGCCCTAATTCCGCGTCAAACAATTCGGATCAGAGGGAGTACCATTTATTCGTCATGTATTCCCTCAGTTCCATAATAGATGACTCGGTTATATGTAGATACAGATGTATCTAACACTAAAACGTATATAGATGTATTCGTATCTACATATAAGTGAGTCATCTAATATGGAACGGAGGGAGTATAAAATAAGTTGTTCGAGTTGCGGTTGCGTCCTTAGGATGATTTTGCTTTGGTGGTGCTTTTTAAGTATCGTGTCTAGAAATAAAAGGTGAAAACTCTAGCCGTGACCCTTCACTAGGTCTCGCCGGTGAGTCAAAATGAGCGAATTGGCAAGGATCTTGATGAACTCTCTACAAGGATAGATGATTATGATGAGCTCTCTACAAGGATAAAGGATTTAGCACCATTGACGTGGGTGGGATCGCTCCATACTATGCAAGTATGAGCCGAGGGAAAGAGGTTTTACTGTTGCGTCCCGTGGTTCTGGAACCGTCGTGACCAGCTCGGGTGTCGGTACGTGCCCCGGGCAACCGCGACGATAACCTCGCCGGCGGGGGGGGGGGGGGGGGGGGATTCCCACCGATGTTTTGGTCTACTGAGTCTAAACGATGGGGTGCCAGGATAAGCATGAGACGATGCTCAATTCTACTCAACGGTCGGCGAGGGCACAAAGGAGGGATTTGAGCTTGTTGGAGAACAGTTCCTTACTGATGGGTCCGACGAGTGGTACGTGAGGATCAACCTATGAACAGATTGGGTAAATGGGCTAGGTTGTTTTGTGGTCCCATGAGTCTCTGCTGGGTCCTTGGGAATTAAATGAGTACTAGAGGAGTTAGATAAGGAGGGGAAAGTTGGCTGGCTATGGATGATGGAGGGTGAAATGACACGGATGTCGCCTAGGGGGGAGGGGGTTAAATAGTTGATTAAAAATATTACGGTTTAGATTTGAATAAATGCGGAATAAAACTAGTGTTTAATTTATAAAGTTCAAAACCTAAACAAGCTAAGTGTACCTATGTGCAGCAACAACTTATGCTAAGCAAGATAAGCAACTATGCGATAGCAAGAATTGCATAAGTAAAGAGCTCGGGTATAGAAATAACCGAGGAACACGGAGACGAGATTTATCCCGAAGTTCACTTCTCAATGGAAGCTAGTCTCCATTGGAGCGGTGCGGAGTCACAAGCGATCCCCGAATGGCCGTCAATGGCACATCATAATCTCCTCGTGCCCGCACAATTGTGGAGTGCCACAAACTACTATGGGACGCTTGAGGGAGGTCACCGAACCCGTACAAGGTTGTGGCAATCTACACAACTCAACTGATAGCTCCCAACAATACCCCACAAGCCTCCAAAGTTCCGGAACAACAACGACTGTCTAGGGCACTCCAAGTACCCAAGAGGAACAAGCTCTAAGGCACTAAGTACCCAAGAGTAACAACCTTCTCAACTTCAACTTCCACATTTCACCGTGGAGAACTCAAACCAATGCAACCGATGCAATGGGTAAGAACACAAGAAGTACTCAAGTCATTCACTCTCAAATCACACCAAAGCAATTAATGCTATGGTGGGAGAAGAGAGGAAGAACGAAGAGGAACTCAACAAATGGAACTCCAAGATCTAGATTCAAAGACTTCCCCTTACTAAGAGGAGATATGGATTCGTGGAATAATAGACCTAGATCTCCTCTCTTTCCCTCTAATTGGAGACCAGAATCATGAAAGAATAGAGAGATAGCTAAAGAAAGTCAACAATGGGGGGAAATTCATGCTCAGCCAATCTCGTCACTTTTATAGGTCCCCACGAAATAGAGCCATTACAGGAAACTTACACTGGAGCCTCCAGCCTAGCACGGAATATCACATGATTAGTTGGCATATGTAAAAAAGACAAAAATATGTCACATGATTATTGCTATATAGCACCAAAACTTTCTCTTTTTTACGAAGGTAAAATAAATAGTAATTAGTCACGAAACTCATGTGCACGGGACATGTTTCGGTGAGACCTATGCATGGAATTTTGGTTTCAGATTTTTTGGACATGATTTTGACATTTTTTAACATTTCAAATAGGAGGGAGCATATGCCGTCATGTTCACTATATTCACTCTCGGTGACAGCTTGGTTCTTGTGTTTCTTGAGTACACATATCAATACTACTCTTCTTTTATATTCGCTCCGTTTTTTAATATAAAATGTTTTAGATGTTACACATGTTGTCTACATGCATAATAAAATAAGTGAACATATAAAGTAAATTGTGTCTACATACATTTGTGTGCATGTGAATGTGGACAAAAGCTAAAACATCTTATATTAAAAAACGGAGGGAGTAGTATTTACCTTAATAGAATCGCTTCCATCTCGAGAGTTATGATTGAAGAACTGAAAATCAAACCACTATTTTTTTAGATAACAGACATAAACTGCTCGGAATTGCTTTGCATCCGACACTTAGTGTCCGACGCCAACATCCAACGGACCAGCCTAATTACCTCACGCAAATCAAACGCAATCAAAGGGCCAGCGGAAACCGTCGGACAAACGTCGGACAGGAACTGTCGTACGCATAGCAAGGCTCTAAACTGCTCGGCCTTAAATTAATAAAGCCTGACGAGTTCACATGTATCATTACAAACCATGCGGGGTTACCAGCTTACAATAAAACCACACTTGACACAGTGCCAAGGATAAAAGGAGTTCGAACAAACAATAGAACTTAAACAACAAGTAGATAAACAACAGCTACTATGGGGGTGAAAACAGAGGCGTCCATCTAGTTTGCGGATTGTAAGGTGTAACGGTAGAGTTGGCGCATCTCTGCAATCTTCACGTCCACAGCTGCAAGATCTTCAGACTTTGAGAGGCGCCGCCACCGCTGCAAGAAGAAACCGATTTTAAAGAATGAGTTAGCCGGTTGCGATGGAACTACTTGATCATTAAATCAAGTTAGAGAGCCATAGATATCCAATTGTATGCCTCACCACGGTTACACATCAACACGCAATTTGCCCCTCCTGAACTTGACTCTTGCTTGTTCTGATGCTAAATATTTGACGATCCAACAGGACCAACATACATGACAAGAGAGTTGTTTGACAAACAATTCTCTGCAGCTAAGACTATTGGGAGCCACAAGTTTCAGACACGACGTACCAAACACTGAAAACAATACCTGCCACTACTCAGTTGAGTAAAATATCAATCATAAATTAATCTGACAGTTGACCTTCTGAATCTTGTGCGTCTAGTTTCGGAGTCTTTAGTTCTTTACTGCCTAGAAATAAAAACATGTTCAACAGGGACCATGAAATGTATTTATATGATCTAAATTCATCTTACATACGAAAGTATGTTTACATGGAGATAATCAATCAATAAACAATGTAAAGAGACAAGAGGGAACAGAACAAAAACAGAAGAACCTACGCTAGTAACGCTACGCTACTTCAGTTTCCAACAATGGCTACACTGGTTCAGTTGTAGAGATCGTCTTCATCATGTGCCGCGGAGGTGTCGACAGCAGCTTCTGCCGCCTGGGACTTCGCCGGGAAACGGAACTCGGTGCCGAACCCCCTGGACTGCTGCAACGTTTTAGCAAATGTCTGGTACTTCCGGATGTTGCCATCGCTGACGCTCCTCCTCGCGTACTTCATCGACTCCTCGAAGTGAGCCGCCTTGATCTCGGCCACTTCCTCTGCTTCCTGCCCGCAGTCCACCTCCATGCTACATTTGCCCAGCCTCTGCCTCTCCATGTCCTTCTCGATGTCTTCTCTGATGGCGTACTTGCACGCCCTCTGGCAGATCTCCGTGATGTCGGCGCCGCTGAAGCCCGACGTGAACCTCGCGAGCACGCCGAGGTCGACGTCCTTGGCCACGGGAGATTTCCTGAGACAGGCCTTGAAGATCTGGTGCCGCGAGGCCTCGTCCGGCAAGGGGATGTAGATGAGCTGGTCTAGGCGGCCAGGTCGGAGCAGCGCCGAGTCGATGATGTCCGGCCTGTTGGTGGCGCCAATGATGAACACCGTCTTCTTGGCGTTCATGCCATCCATCTCGGTCAACAGTTGGTTCAGAACTCTGTCCGCCGCGCCGCCGGCGTCACCCACACTGCCGCCCCTCTGCGTGGCAATGGAGTCGAGCTCATCGAAGAACAGGACACATGGCGCGGACTGACGCGCCTTGTCAAAGATCTCTCGCACGTTGGCCTCGCTCTCGCCGAACCACATCGTGAGAAGCTCGGGCCCCTTGATGCTGATGAAGTTGGCCTGGCATTCGTTGGCGATCGCCTTAGCCAGCAAGGTCTTTCCGCATCCGGGTGGCCCGTAGAAGAGGACACCCTTGGAAGGAGACATGCCGAACTTCTCAAATTTCTCTGGATGCTCGACCGGGTACTGGACTGTCTCTTGCAGCTCCCTCTTGACGCCGTCGAGGCCGCCGATGTCGTTCCAGCTGACGTTGGGCACCTCGACGACGGTCTCGCGAAGTGCAGAAGGATTCGTGCCGACGAGAGCCGTTTTAAGGTGGTCATTGGTGACGGCCATGGAGTTCAAGATCTCGGCGTCGATGGTGTCGTCCTCCAGGTCGATCACGTCCATCTTCTCTCTGATGCATTGCAGCGCCGCCTCGGTGCAGAGCGCGGCCAAGTCCGCGCCAACGTAGCCGTGCGTATCCTTGGCAACAACCTCGAGGTTGACGTCCACATCCAGCCTCATGTTCTTGGTGTGGATGCGTAGCACTTCGAGGCGCCCGACCTCGTCCAGTACGCCAATGTCAATCTCACGATCGAACCTCCCAAAGCGCCTCAGGGCAGGGTCGATGCTGTTGGGGCGGTTCGTGGCGCCCATAACGATGACGTGCGCCCGGGCCTTCATGCCGTCCATCAATGTCAGCAGCTGGGACACGATGCGCCTCTCGACCTCTCCGTGGGTCTTCTCCCTTTTGGGAGCAATGGAGTCGATCTCGTCGATGAAGATGATGGAGGGCGCGTTCTTCTCAGCCTCCTCGAAGGCCTTCCTGAGGTTGCTCTCGCTCTCTCCGGCCATCTTGGACATAATCTCCGGGCCGTTAATGCAGAAGAAGAAGGCCCCGGTCTCGTTGGCCACGGCGCGGGCGATCAGCGTCTTGCCGGAGCCGGGAGGACCGTACAGAAGGATGCCCTTGGGTCATCTGCTTGCGCATGCCACCCACGTCATCATAGCCGACGCCGTCGAGCCTCTCCTCGTCCTCCCTCTTCACCGGCTCGCCCTCGCAGAAGATCTCCGTGTCATCCGCCACAATGCAGTACTCCTGGGCCGAATCGATCGCCATGACCTTAAATTCCACGCTCCGCATGCCGCCGCGCACGAGGAAGAGGTCGCCCTTGCGGACCGGGCGGTAGGCGTCCACGAAGTAGGGCTTCAGATAGGACTCGAAGAGGTTGCCGGTGATGCCCTCGATGGTGTCGTCCACCGGGAGGATGTGCACTTGTTTCCCGTACTTGGCGTCGTGGCACTGGTGCACGGCCACGACGTCGGCGATGCGGACGCGCAGGTTGGACCGGACCACCTTGTTGACCTTCATCTTGTGCTCCTCGCAGGTGTCGTCGGCGAAGGCGATGCACACCGTGCTGCGGCGGCGCTTGCCCTTGAGCAGCACGACGTCGCCGCGGAAGATGGAGAGCCTCTCCATGGTGGCCGGGTGGAGGCTGCACGTGGAGTTGTCGTCGTCGGTCGCCTCCTCCACCACCAGCCGGTTCGCCGCCTTCTTTGACGGCGCGGTCGCCATCGCGTACAGGTAGCGCCTCTCGTTGATCGATTCGGTGCGCGCGTCTCGACTGCTTACTTGCGTTTGGCTACTGCGCGATCCGATCGATCAGTGCTTGCTGCGTTCGTTTTCTGGTGACGAGACGGGGTTCAGGACGCTATTTGAAGGCGCGGCCAGCAAATTCGACTCCGATTGGGGAAGGCAGCTCACGTCCGAGTCTAGTTTGAATTCGGAAAAACAAAAATTGGTTGAGAAATTCGGAAATAGATTGGGCAGCACTAAGCGTCCCCTGGGGAATCCCGCACGCCGATCCCCGGGTGGAGAGCCGTCCGATGGAAATTCTATGGTCATTGGATCCCGCTGCTCCGCATCACATGCAGATAAATCCAAAACGTCGCTTTCTTGGACCCATCCATGACCGCGCGTGTCGCCCAAATTCTCCAACGCGGACGAATCAGTCGTACTATTAGCTAGCTATATGGTCAGGAATAAATCACTGTTTCCTCATGTCGCTGTCGCGCGCTGCTGCCTTGCATGCATATGCATGTGGTGGTCGTGTGAAGCTACCATGTGACTTCTCTCGCTTTGTGGCCATGTGACTTTCCGGCACAACGTTCTAAGAAAATGATGGTACAAAAAATGATTAAACAACAATTTTTTGCTGCGTATACATTTGCAACAAAATCACCATAATTTCAAACAAATATCACAAACTACTACAACAACAAAATCATATGTTTGCACCATTTTGAAAAACCGGGTAAGCAACTTCTTTTTTTCACTGCAAACTTATGATGCAAAAACAGTAGAACAATTGTAGCAACAAAATTCCTCTTGTGAAGCTGTCAGAATCCCGCAAATGTTTTTATAAAGCAAAAACGATTTATTTTTAATATGAATTTTGTACTACTGTAGCAAATGTCCAATTCCCCTCCAAAATCCTACAAATGCTTCTGCGGAGCAAAAAGTCAGTTCGTAACAAATTTTTTGTGCTACTTGTAGTAAATGCTTCTATGGAGAAAAAAAAGTTCCATTGGTAGCATTATTTTCTATTGTAGCAAAATTGTGGCATTATAGCATTTTGAAAACAGAAACCTAGCAAAATAAATAGAACATTATAGCATTTTGAAAATAGAAACTTAGCAAAAGAAATAGAAGTGTTGGTCAGAAAATTTTGACGAGATCTCGCAGGAAACCTCGTAGCAAAAGATTTATGACATTACAACATTTTAAGAACAGAAATGTAGCAAAAGTAGTATGACTGCTAGACAGAAAAGTCTGACGAGATATCACCGGAGTTCTCATCGGAAACCTTGTAGCAAACAAATTGTGACATTACAGCATTTCAAAAACAAAAACGTAGCAAAATAATTATGACTATAGCAAATCCCCGCTGGGCCGTAGAAAAATCCTCAAACTGAATCTCTCACCGGTAGCAACACGGAGCAGTGTAGCAGCCCCAACAAACGTTGGCAGCAATGATGTCCGACCCTTGCAGCATCCCTGACCTGTGACTAGTAGCATCATTGGCGACTTGAATCCCCTAGGATGGTAGCATCGACGCCGACAGACGGTAGCACCAGCGGCTGCTGCTTGCAGCAACGCCAACATGTTGCGCAGCACCGGCGACCTGGCTTCACAACACCGCCGCGTCGTCACCTCCCCTTTTCGTACATTGACGACGAGTTTCTCCTCCCTTCGCCAACAACACGCACGAGATGCTCCCCAAATCCGGCACTCTGTACATCTCCCCCGCGGCCTGGCCGGGGAGGCGCGCGGGTTGCGGTACCGACAACACGTAAGGAGCCATCGCCATCAGCTCGGTTGTGGCGGAGCCGGCATGGTCGTAGCTCGTTCAGGAGGCGCGCGGGTTGCAAAAATTGCATCCCGTGAGAATAAATTTGCTACAAACATTATGTAGATTTGCATCAAAAAAGGAAAAAAAATGCTACAAACTTTCCAAAATTTTGCACCACATTAAGAAAATTGCATCGTGTGAATAAGAAATTGCTACAATCATGTGAATTTGAATCAAAAGTATAAAATTTCTGCTACAATGAACCTCCTCAAGAAATGCATGTTGTGAGAAAAAATTTGCTACAAACATTATGTCGATTTGCATCAAAAGAGGAAACATTCTGCTACAAACCTTACAAAAATTTGCACCACATTAAGAAAATTGCATTATGTGAAGAGGAAATTGCTACAATATGTTTGTGGATTTGCATCAAATGGGGAATTTGTTTGCTACAGAACTTATAAAAAAATGCACCGCACGAGTAAAAAAAAAGAAGAAGAAATGCTCTCACACCCGCAAGCGCAACTCACTGACGTCGCTTCTCTCCAATCTCCGCAACCGGCGTCGCCGTCACGACGAGCAACAAGAGCAGATGAGAGGAAGTAGAGGCCGGAGCAGGTGATGGCGAGCTCGAACTGGTGGCCGCGGCAGTCAGCGCCAGACTCGAGCACGGCGAGCGCGAGCGACCCGCCACGGACGCGGGTGACGGCGGCGCAGCCCAGGCGAAGCGCGGCGGCGGGATCCTGGGGGGAGACCGGTGGAGGGATGCGGAGGACAGCGTGGGCTTCCTTGATGCCATCGAGTGATGACGTGAAATCACACGTTCGTTGGGAGACCCCAAGAGGAAGGTATGAAGCAGTGCAGCAGCAAGTTTTCCCTCAGTATGAAACCAAGGTTATCGAACCAGTAGGAGTAGGAACACTTCAGAAGGTTGTTGGTGGCGGAATATGGCACGACGCAACACCAGGGAATCCGGCGACCGACGTGGAACCTGCACACAACACAATCAAACTACTTTGCCCCCAACGAAACAGGAAGGTTGTCAATCTTCCCGGCTTGCTGTAACAAAGGATTAAACGTATGGTGTGGAAAATAATGTTTAATTGCAGAAAGTAAAAGAGAACAATTGTTTGCAGTTGGTGGTTTTATCAGTGTAAAAGAATGAACCGGGGTCCACAGTTCACTAGTGGTGTCTCTCCATAAAGATAAACGACATGTTGGGTAAACAAATTACAGCTGGGCAATTGATACAATATTGAGCGCATGACAATGCATATATATGACAAGATGACTACCATGATATTTAATTGGGCATTACGACAAGATACATAGACCGTTATCCAACCGCATCTATGACTAATAATCCACCTTCAGGTTGACATCCGTGTTCCCTGTTGGTATTAAGTTGCAAGCAACGGATAATCGCATTAAGTAATGTGCGTAATGTAAACAAGTACATATGACCGTGAACATAGCATTGTTAGGTTGCTGTCACTCGCCCAGATTACTAGAGACTGAACCCACTATTTAGCATAAATACTCACTCTTGGAGTTACAAGCATCTACTTGGCCAAAGCATCTACTAGTAACGGAAAACATGCAAGATCATAAATAACATGTAACATAGATTAATAATCAACTTGGTCATAGTATTCAATATTCATCGGATCCCAGCAAACACAACATGTAGCATTACAATAAGATGATCTTGATCATGTTAGGCAGCTCACAAGATCTAAACATGATAGCATAAAGTGGAGAGACAACCATCTAGCTACTGCTATGGACCCGTAGTCCAAGGATGAACTACTCACGCATCACTCCGGAGGCAGGCATGGCGATGTAGAGTCCTCCGGTGATGATTCCCCTCTTTGGCAGGGTGCCGGGAAGAGCTTCAGAACCCTCCCAAGCTAGGGTTGACGACGGCGACGCCTCTGAAACTTTTCGTGGAATATGACTCGGGTATTTAGGGTTTTCGCGTCGGGAGAAATAAATAGGCGAAAGGGCGGCGGCTGAGGGCACCTGAGGGGCCCACACGCACCCTCGGCGCGGCAGGAGGTGGGGCCGCACCGAGCCCTTGTGTGGCCGCCTCCTGGCGCTCCTCCGTCTCCCCTTTGGGCTCCGTGTACGTGTCGGTGAAATAGGGACCTCCGTTGATTTTCGTCCAATTCCGAGAATATTTCCAGAACAGCTTTTCTGGAATACAAAAACAGCAGAAAACAGGAACTGGTACTGTGACATTTTGTTAATAGTTAGTCCCAAAAAATGTATAAAAATGATATGAAGTGGATGCAAAACATGTAACAATTGGTATAATATCAACATGGAACATCAAAAATTAATAATACGTTTGAGACGTATCATCGAGGAGGGAGCATCACCGGCGGCGGTCGGTGCAGGTGGCGTCCGCACGGGAGGAGGCCGAGGAGGAGCTCAATGCTGGGGCGAGTGAGGGCGCCGCAGAGCTGGTCGCTGGGGCGGAAGAGGGTGCGGCGGCGCCGAATGTCGGCGGGACAGGAAGCGTCGTCGAGGGCCAGTGGGAGGGGACGGTGACGCTGCTGTGCGACTCCTGCCGAGAGCCATGGAGGACAGGGAGAAAAGAAGGGATAAGGAAAGAAAATGTGGGTGGGCCGAGGACTTTTCTTCCGCCAGAAACTGGACACGTGGTGCACGGAGCATGCGGGGGATCAAGTCGCACGATCCCCCGGGGGATAACCAGGCTTTCCCAAATAGATTCGCCTTTCTTTTGCGGGTAGCACGTGCCTCATCTATAAAATAAAAATATAGATTAAACAACGACCTTACACAACACTGAAAAGATAGATAAACATATGTGACAAACCAACGTCTATCACTCTCCTTCGGTACCACCACGCCACCAAAGAGAATAGAGACAGATCAGCTCTTCACCTGAGTTCGACGTGGCTCCATCGCTGATCAACAGCTTTTCGAATTTCCAAATTAGTTTGCCATCGAACAAGCCATTGACATTGAAAGAATCATACCAGGGCAGCACGCCCCCGGACACACCATCGAACTTCAAAAATGGCACCCCGCACGACGACGTCCGAGTAGTTAGGAACTAGCTAGAACCATCAGCCTCCAACTACGATCCTAACACAAGGTGCACCACCATCCAGCAGTAGTGGAGCGAGCGTGTAGCCGTTGGGTGCACATGACACCAACTACATTTCCCTCGCGGGCAGTCATATAAGTACGCAAAAGCCTCTGAACCCAACAAAATTTCAGGGCTGCACCCATTGACTCCCCGACTTGTCTAACTGAAGGCCTTTTTTAATCCAAAATTGTATTGTCCAGCTAATAACCCATAGTGGACAGCCCAAATTCAAAACATACTCCCTCCGTCCAAAAATAAGTCTTAGATTGCAAGTCTAGATACATCCACTTTTTGACAAATCTAAGACACTTATTTTTGGACGGAGGGAGTAGATCGATCTGGACTAGACCCAGGCGTACGAACGTTACCTGATATATCCTTTACGCGCACGCACCTCCTGATGCAGTCGTGGTTAACTATCGGATCGAGCAGTTTTGCATACGGCGGCACCACAGCATCTAATTACCCCGCGTCTCTCTCCGTCTCTCGTCGCACAGTCGCCGGCGCCCGGCGGTCGCGACAACCAGCAGGCAACAGTTGTAGCCCATACCGAGGTACAGAGTAAATCCCCTCCATCATACAGAAGTACTATCTAGCCCTAATATTATACTTCCTCCGATCCATTAAAAGAGTCGTGGCAAACAACGTGAACATCACAATTGGTATATAGACCTTCCGACTGTTTTTACGGATCGGAGGGAGTAATTGTTTCCACTCTAAACGTTGATTAATCTAGGTCATGGAACGATACTATACAAAAAGGAATCAATCATTAGATTCAAGTACTGATGAAGGCACTTCAAGGCCGGCCATTAGACGCAAGCAGTCGGATGTTGTAATTGCTAATCTCCCAAAACCTTCTAATCAGAGAGATATTGATTTAGATGAATTGCCTTATGATCCCGCTGACAGAAAGAGAATTTCAGAGTACACTCATGATCCTAAGAAGCAAGATGAGATTAGAACAAGGTACTTAACCAGGGGACCATATAGGCCACCGCCTCATTTTGATTATCCCCGTAGACTTATTGGTGATGACCAACGAAGATTTAATCCAGCATGGTTTAAGAAATATGGTGGTTGGCTTGATTACAGTGACAAAGTGGATAAGGCATTTTGTTTATGTTGCTACCTTTTTAGAGATTGCAATGAGGGACAAGCTGGGAATGATGCATTTACAATTAAAGGCTGGAATGGTTGGAACAAGAAATCCCGGCTAGAGACTCATGTGGGTAAGCGTAATGTTAACAACTTTCATAATGTAGCAGTAAAAATGTGTGATGCTTTAATGAATCAAGATCAATCAATTCAGCTTGCTTTAATGAGTGATTGTCTAATTTGCTATATGGAGAAAGACAAGTTTTCAACAATTAGTAATGATGAAGTGTTTGATATTTTTAAGAAGATGAAGGATCGACAAGGGAAACTTTAAAATGTGTGTGACTTTAAATGTTTTTTTACTTGTTTAATACTCATGAAGCTAACTTGTCTTTTTTGTTTAATTTTACAGGAATACAGAAGCTACCAATAAAGTTACAAAGTTTTTACTACTTTATTTAATATGTAAACAAGTGTTTTGGATTTCATGTGCCTGGTATGTCTTGGTATGTCTTCGTCCTTTAGTTTTAATAGAACAACTACATATGTTATGCTATTTCGGTTGCATAAGTTGTCTTTGAGTGGTATGGTCTTGTTTTGAGATGATTTAAGCTTTACAATACTATAGTTAGTTCATGCCAAATTTTGAGTGAACCCATCGACCAAAAATCCTGGCTCCGCCCCTGCCTTCCAGCAGTCACCAGCGCAGACAACCGACTGCACGAAATCCTCTCTGCTCCACCATGACGCCAGAGACAACGCCGCACCAACGGGGACAAAGCAGGAGGGAAAACCCATCCGATGGAATCGCCGCCGCCTCGCCGACACCATCCATGAACCCAAAAGCCACCGATCTGAAAGATTAGCAAGCACAAGATGCCACCAACTCTGAGACACCGCCATGAAGGATGACGCCGATACGGGAGTGGAGTTGAGGCAGATTTATTTGCTCGGCCGCACTCCCACCACCCCAACGACGCACCATAGGAGACAAAATCTAACCCTAACTAATAGGCCAGAACGGAGGAAAGAGGTCCCCTCCCTCCTGGCGCCACCGGAGCGGCAAGCGGAGGGAGAGGGCACCAGGAACAACGTCGTGGCCGGTGGAAATCGGGAGGAGCCTTGGCCGCCGCCGCCTCTTGCGATGAGGAGAGGAAAGAACGAGTACAAAATAGTCAGGAGTTTTGTTGCTCGGCTCAACAATCAGTTAGATTCGCCTATTCATGTCCTTGCAGTAGGAACGGAGATCCGTACCTACTCTTGTAGGTACATAGTAGGCTGAATCTTTATGTGACAACCAAAGGAATAAAGGGTTAATCAGTTAATCTTGTTCATGGCATTGCATTATTTTTGGATTAAGAGAAAATTTCATTTTAATTGAATGGAGAAAAATCATAGAATGCCCCAAATCTTCCCCAATTTTTCAACATCCTCAAAAGCTTAAAAAATGAGGAATCCACTAGTATTTTTATTATAATTTTATGATACCTAAAAGTCACTCAAATAATTCAACGGATTCAAATTATAGGTGGGGCCCACACCTCCCCACCTTGTCTTCTTCCTCCCACATGTGAAGCAGCTGCATGTCATCATCACCATCGCCGCCACCTCCTGCCTCGAGCTCCGCCTTGTTTGATTCTCTCTCCTCCCTGAGCTAATCGAGTAGGACGTGACAAACCGCGTGGATTGTTGCCGTCCTCCCGAACTCTAACCACTGGTCGTGCAAGCCCACGACGCCATCCGGCCACCCAACTACTCGGGATGGCTTATAGACGAAACAGGCAAACAACAATAAATGAATATGTATGCTAGCGGTAAAGCCCGTGACGTACAGTATAATACATGTGCTAGCGCTATTTCGTTACCGTTGGCATACAAATATAGCCGCACGCCAATGATCTGCGCGGGCCAAGGATACCTGGTGTGTACCGCTGGCATACAAACAAAGCTGTACGCCATCGGTAGTTGTCCGCACCTGGCACCCCCGACCGCACTTATCGCTGGCGGAGTACCAAGCGGTATTTTGTACGCACACACATACAAAATGGAACATAACATCTCAAAACTTTTTTTGTCTGAATGTTGGACCTTCCAACAAATGTTTTTTTGACACGATGAATCCACGCGAACGAGATATATGCTTGAATGATCTTGTTAATGGGCGAGGACAATAAGCACCACCAAAAATCTGGTTGAGGTCTCGTCCTCGCCATGACGCCATCGACAAACGACGGGTGTGGGAAAAGAGCCCCCCTTAAAAAGATCTCTTTCATTTTCTAGCTGCAACCGGGACCACATACCAACCAAATTTTTAGGCCGGAACGACATGATACCACAATATCCTGCCTCAGACTGGGGCACAGCCGTGTCATTTTTGGCGTCTCCACCTTCAATCCTATTGTCATGGTCGCTGCCTATATACACATGCAGCAGTCGCACTCCCCTCACAAACATGTTACTCGCAAAAATTTCCGGGGCTGCCATCTTGGTTTCTGAGATCCGCCGAGCGTGACGCCATCTAGGCTGCACGTCACATTAGGATGGAGGTCCCCAAAATGGGAGGGAACGAGAACCTGCCATCGGCCAATCACGGTTAGGGTTTTGCCCGTGTCATCCCCGATAGTTATGCGATCTTGACTGGATAACAACAAAGTAGTACACGAGCGCTGAAGCCTGACCAATCTATCTATCTATCTATCTATACTTGTTATAAAGCAAAACCCCACTAAAATGTATTAATTATTTTTCTAACTCAACATGCAAGCTATCCACACCATCCATCTTTCCAACCAACCAATTGTCTACCTCATCCATCTTACCAACCATTCAACTCCATCTCATCCCACTAACATTTATTAGCATGTATTATTTTAGCCACCCAATTTTCCAAATCATCGTTTGACTATATCTCCATACTACCTATCAACATCATCTTTTATTTTAGCAATATAATTATTCACATCATTCTTTTTTAACACCATAAATATTTTAGTTCTTAATCGATTCAACCAACAAAGCGATTTTTGTGCATATTGTTTTCATTATGAAAACACATGTAACTATTAAGAGCTATTTTGTATGTAACAATTTATGCAATTTTCAAAGACTTTACGTGGAACATACAAAGCATATCTTCAAGCAACATCAATTTAATCTATCAAAACAATTTCATCTTATGTGTGGTTTTAACTAATTTACATGCAACATCAATTTAATCTATCAAAACACAAACATTTCACGTCGAAATTTAGCCTCACAACTGTTGATGCAAATAGAATCTTACATGTCCATATAGACAACTTCATGTATGATAAATCTTGTAAGCTTTCATTCACACAATAGAATTTCCAAGAGATGCGCGCTGCAACGCACGGGTTATCCCTCTAGTTAGTTAGATGTTACATGTCTGGGATGGAACTAAAACTCGAACTCGACAACTAGTAATGAGTCGAGCCTGATCTTGATGACAGACCTTTTTTTTCTGAACCTTTACACTGTGGGGAAGCCCCCACAGTCACACTCACTTTATTATATCATAAGAAAGAAAGTACAAGTTATTTACAAGCTATTTACAAGAAGGTTAAGGTAAGTTGTCAAGCCATGATGACAAGGAAACAAAAACCGACTCCTTCACCCTAACTTTAAGCAGGGTGACCTAATGAAAAAAGCAAGATCTCCATCCTCTAAAAGTAGGCCTAATATTCTTGAATACCCAACCATTTCTCTGCTTCCATATACTCCAACAGGCTAAGATCACCACTTCTGTGAAGCATGGTCCAGTGTAGCTTTTCCTTGCCCTGATCATGGTTTCATTAGTATTTCCAGGATGCCAAGCGATCTGCAAATAGTTCCATACTCGTGTACTAAAGTTACAGTTAAAAAACAAATGTCCCCAGTCCTCAATTTGGTGTGTAGGACAAAGAACACAATTATTGTTGTCAGTCACATGCCAATGTCGTCGGAGTAACATCTCTTTAGTGTTGATACGGTCATGCAAAATCAACCATGCAAAGAATTTGTGTTTTGACTGACACTTGCTTTTCCATATCCAGCACGAAGAGGCATGCGTATCTATGTGATTGAAGCTATGTCTATACATCATGCTCGGCTTGTATTCTCCTTTTCCTAGTGTACATATCCATTTATCATTCTCATCAACATTCAGAGTAACATCTTGCAGCAAGGTCTGCATTTGAATCAACTCCTCATTTGCCTCCACAGAAAGAGGCAGGGCAAAAGTGTCAGTCCATGACTCAGCACTTAAGAATTCATTAACTGACTGTAGCTTATCATTAGCAAACGATAATAGTTTAGGAAAGATATCCTCTAACATTCTGTCTTGCCACTTGTCAGACCAAAACAGAATGGAATGACCATTGCCGATTTCACATCTTGTAATGTTTCTATATGTGTCAGATAAGGCCATAATTCCTTTCCACCATAAGGACTCAGATAGTACCACAGCATGAGGTACTGTGTTATAGTAGTATGCATCACGAACAAGTTGAACCCATGGAGTACTGTCATTGTTATAAAACTTATGCAGGTGTTTTAACAACATGGCAGTGTTCTGGATTTTAAGATCAATAATACCAAGACCTTGTAACATCCCAAATTTTGGAACTAAGAAAAACTTAGTTTAACAAGACCCAAAATTCAGAACCAACAAAAACTTTTTGAAATGTTTCACTGATAATGGTGTTTTCCTTCCCATTGCTATGTTTGACTTGGTGTGACTTGTTGTTTAAGTTGTGTGACTTGTTGTTTAAAGTTATGTGATCTTGATTGTGATGTTAATCTGGTTGTGATTGTTTGCTTGTTGGACTTATGGTTGAAATGATTGTTAATTCTTGTTTTATTGTTTGCTTGGGTGAATAATTACACCCATGTACTTGAGTGTTAAATTGAAAACCCACTGGTTACAAATGTGGAATGTGACTTGAAAACAAAACAAGACCCCTATGGTTACTTACACCCTCAAAATAAAATCTTGATTAAAAGAAATGATCTTATTTAATTTCCCTCTCTACCTATTTCTCTATTTTGTAATAACAACTATTTTATCTTATGAAATCCAGGAAGGAGATGATAACCATCTCATTATCATATTACTTTCTCCTCAAAATATTTAATCTTCAATTACAAAGGTATTTCAAATTGACAAATTGGTTTTTCCAAAAATGCCATATTTAAACCCTATGAACAAATGTGGTTCAAAACATTTTATTTTGCAACCCCAATTTTTGTGGAGCTTCTACATGTATATGGGAGGCTACATGAATATTTTCAAATTTTTATAAAATGTTTTACTGCCTCAATTAAATCCACTGGTTTTTAAAAAGGAAATAAAAGAAACAGAAAAGGACTTAGTTGTAAATGGAAACAGAAGTCCAGGGGGCGTTCTGCAAAATCCTCATCCCCTTCCTGTAGCTCCAGTGCTGCGCACCGCCGTGTCGTCTGCCCGTGGCCGAGGTCGCCAGGCCCCCCCTCCCGCGCCTCCTGCCGCGCGAAGGAGATAAGGAGGTCCCCCCCCTAGGCGCTCCTCTGCTTCCCCTCCCTCACTCGCCCACCTGTTCTCTCTCTCTGCTCCTCTCTGCGAAACCGAACCCAGCTTTGGTCAAGCTCGCCGTCGAGCATCGCCGCCGTTCCAGGGCTCCCAGAGCAAATCGAAGACCACCATCCTCTCCGCCTCGACGTCCTCTCCATCCTCGTCTAGGGAATCGAGCTAGGAGTCTGCGAATCGAGCAGGGCATCGCCGTCTTCTTCATCTCCGGCCGCCGAGCGTCGAGCAAGCTCGCGGGCTGCACATACCCCATTCCCCGCCATTTTCGTCTCCCTGGGATCCCCTCCTCGCGGTCTAACTCCTGGACATCCCCTTTTCTTCTCAGGAGCGCCGGAGCGCCGTCACCATCCTCGCTTGCTCCCTTCGAGCCAAGCTCGTCCGTGCGTATCGGGAGGAAGACGATGGCCCGTACCTCTTCGCCAGCGCAACGGGCCGGCCCAGCATGGTGCTGCTTGGCCCAGCTCCAGATCTGGCCCATCCGTTTATTTTTCCAGTAGATGTAATATATGATTTTATTTCCTGTTAAATTTGCAGTGTAGCTTTAATTCTTTTGTGGTATATCTGAGGTAGATATTTGAGTGCTTCAAATTTTGTAGTGTTCTTGTATGTTTTCTTAAACATCTAGAACTGGCTGTTTGCAAAAATATATTTTTAAATGATGTCTAGACTAAATCTTGTCAAAAGTATCTTTTTGCTAAATATTTAATATCTAGAGTTTTATAACTCTAAAAATTGCAAACTCAAATTCTATGGAAATCCTGAAGTGATACCTTTCCAGATCTGTTGGCCTTGCTTGCCAATGAAACCTAAAACAAAAGTTCTATTCATTCTTGTAAACACACCAGTGGCTCTTTGGTGATTTTTGTAGATTTTTGTGAGATGAATTTTGGAGTAAACCCAATTGGTATGTCTTCTATATGTGTAGGAGAATATATCCCTAGCTTGGTTTGAATTTAGGAGTCACTGGTTGACTGTGGTGCTAATTATAAGATTTAGGCCTTTTCTGCCTATTTTTATTAGGCCTTTATTAATTGTTGTGTTATAACTTTATTGTTATAAATGTGTTTCCTAGCATGTGTAGGGTGGTAGTCCACTGTTGTGACATGTTCCTTTATTTTACTAGCATGTTAGGAGAACTAATTCTGAGTCAGGTGTTTGTTAGGGTTTTATTCCCTATATAGCTTTTCTCCTAGTAATTAGGAATTTGTTAAGCTTGTTTATTTTGATGTGAGAATATTGTGGGTGATTAACATGTATGCCTTGCTGGATAAAGATTGTTGTGGTACTGTTGCTTGCATGTAATTATTGTTTAATAGGTTATAATATGTTAGTACTGTTAGTGGTAATTGTTAGACATGTTGGTGTGGGTAATATGTTTACCTTGCTTGATGAACTTGATTGTCTTAAGTTGAGTACTAGCTTAGGTATATTGTTATGTATCTACCCTAGCTTGGTGTGATGTTTTCATTTACAGAGATTACTTGGCGACTTAACTTTTGTCTGAAGTATTTCCTGATTAGGAAAAATGGTTGTTAATTACCTCTAATTGAGGATGTCATTATGCCCTCTTGTTTGCCATGTGTATGGTGTTATACTCCTGTGAGTATAATGCCCTTGTAAATATAGATCTTAGTTTGTTGCTTGATTAAATTAGTACTATGTTTTTGGTATGATTCCTTGTTTGTATACCACTTGTGGTTTGGTTGCTTATTGTGTGTTGTTTTATTTCATGTTTGCGACGCTAGAATTAAACGCTACCGGAGTGGTCTTTCGAGAGGATTTATGGAAGAAGAGTCGGAGTTTATTTCTCTGATCAGTGAGGAAAGTCCAGGAACACTATGCTGAAATCAGGCAAGCTACTCTCTGAGCTTGCATTTATATCCATCTATTCTGGTTCCCATGTTTTACTTATAAAGAGCATAAGTGATTTATGTGGTGTTTGCCACTAAAGCTATGATTTTGAAAACCCTGTTTCAAATTACAAGTATATTATTTTGACACCCTATATGGAGATATTGGATGGAAATTCTTTTTCAAACTATAGGATGGGAAAAAGATTGTTTACTCAAAAACTCCTTTGAAAATACTCGTGTGGTTGTGGAATACCGAGATGTCGGTGTGGAAATGGAGAAATGGTGAATGGTGATGTTTATGAAAAATGCACAGTGCGTCCCTGTACTTACGTCAACCAGCCGATAATCTGTGCGACCACATTTACCCACATATGGGAAAGGGCGTAGTCATATAGTTTGCTCATATTAGTACTGGATGCCTCAACAACGGGATGACCCCGTTCCATGAGGGGATGGTCTGAGGACCAACCCCCTGACCTGGGTCCTCTTAAGAGAAGTCTGCCAACAGGGTTGGTATGAGTGTATTGGAGAAAGAGGATTGAAGGTTCCACCATAAATCGCCGGGCAGAACTACGTGTCCTCACACTTAGGTTCCGACGGGCTGGGTTAAGTGTTGAAGGAAAGTTTCGTAGCGGTAGGGTCCTATACTAGCATGAGCAAAGGACAGGCTATGGTCGGTGACTCAACTTCGCATACACCTTGTATGGCGGGACGTGGCTGACACGATGAGTTGCCGGATGGATGTGGGGAAGGCGTGCTACCTCTGTAGAGGGTAAAACTATTCGAATAGCCGAGTCCTCGGATATGGACAGTTGGGAGGCCCTACTCTGACCATGTGCAAGTTTTGTCAAGTTTTGAGATTTGAAAATAAAATGGAGATGTGTTGTATCTGCAACTATACCGAAGGGCTGGTATGAGGTTGCTGGAGAATGATTTGACCATGAAGGGCTATGGTCGAGAAGTGAAGAGTTTTGTGATTTGAAAGGACAAAATATTTTAGGCAACTATACCGAAGGGCTGGTATAAGGTTGTTGGAAAATGATTTGACCATGAAGGGCTATGGTCGGAAAAGGAGGAGTTTTGGAGAAATAAACAAAATGGTGAATTTCCAGGAAAATGTTTTAAAAAAGAGACTTCTTACCTTTTTAACAAAGATGTATTTTCGGGAAAATGTTTTAAAAGGGAATTCTTACAAAGACAGATTTATGGAAAAAGTTCTCAAAGCCTTCTTTCCTTTTTCAATAAAGATATAGAGATTTCAAAATAAAGTTTTATTAAACAAAAGTCTATCCTTCTCTTTTTCAACAAGGATACAGCGTTTTCAAAGCAACGAAGATTTATTTAAACTATAAAAAGGGTAGTGCATGCCCATTCCGGGGGTAGTTTGCGAGTACATTCAAATGTACTCATATTGGTTTCGTCCCTGGCTATTGTCTTAGCCAGATTTTGAAGAGGAGCAGTTCGAAGAAGAAGGTTTCGATGACGTCAATGCGAACTAGGGCGCTTCCCAGTCAACTGCCTGTAGGGTTTTGGCAAGTGACTTGGGCTCCACGTTGTTTGGTGATTTTCCGCTGCAAGTGCCTGTTGAAGGTTGTGGTTTCAATCAAGTAAGTAAATTTATTCGGTATTTACGGGTGTTCTGTGATGCCAATTCGAGTTATGTGCAACAACAGACTGATCATGGGATTGTTGCAGGAAACATAACGAGTATCTCGGATAGCTAATATGGGGTCCTCACAGACTTGGTATCAGAGCCATCGTTGACTGTAGGAGACCTTAGTTAGCATGGACGTTAGTTAAGAAAGGAAATATTTTGTTAAAAATATATTACTACCAAAATACATTTTTATC
This sequence comes from Poa pratensis, assembly GCA_947311845.1. Taxonomy (NCBI): domain Eukaryota; kingdom Viridiplantae; phylum Streptophyta; class Magnoliopsida; order Poales; family Poaceae; genus Poa; species Poa pratensis. Next base: position 88,105,913 of record CAMZMU010000041.1, read on the forward strand.
CAAGGAAGCCCAAGAAAATAGCTTCCACTCTTCTCAACTTCTCAAATATTTCTGAGTCTTATCCCTCTATTTTAAGATTTTCCAAGAATTCTTCTATTACCTCTTACCCGTTCAAAATACTTGACGATGAACCCAAGTGAGACCTAATTAGCTAGCACCTACAAGAAGAAGCTTCCATCTCGAATATTCAACATTCAACATCAAGGTGATTGAGCTGCAAATACCAAGATCGTCGGTATCAACAAAGTAAGAGACCTTCGAAGACCTCAACTCAACATCAACAATTCTACTCAAGTTGCAACTTCGATAATCTCAATTCCTCCCGCTGAAGCCTAAGGCGACAGAGGGAAAACTTCACCAAGCATGTCTAATCGAGACCATAGGATAAACCTGATAGGAACCTTGGTTGTACTACCCGACTACCACGAGTATTAGACGTCTGTTGGTACTCAAGGTACCTTGCGTGTTGTTTGTTGGTGTGCTCTACTCTGGTTGTGTGTTGTTGTTGGTGAGTCCTCTGTTTGGGTGTTGTGTTTCTTGTGCGTTCACAATCACGCCTTGATGGCAACACAAAGTAACCCAAAATTCTCTTTTTTTATAAAACTCCTTTTGTCACCCAACAAAAACTAATTTTGACCTCTTCGCCATAGTTGCACTTTGTTGCAGATGTAAACCCACCTAGGAAAATCTTTTCAAGATATTTTCCTCTCATCTAAACCATTTCCCGATAAGAACTGACAGTTCCGTAAGATACAAAAGACCCCGATCTTTAACCAAATAGCCTGAGATTTTTGCAACCTAACCGGCAAGTCCGACAATGGCCTTCATGCACCATCTGGAGCAAGTGCGTCCAGATCTCGAAGGAAACTGCAATTTTACGCCAACCTCGTGAAGACACGAGCCTTACCTCGCAAAATTAACTTGTGAAATTACAAGAATACCACACTAACTTATCGTATCTAACTTCAGGTTAACATCTGACATAAGTCCACGATAGTACTAACTAATCTTCTAGGACTGCAAGCCTTGACAAGAGACGAGGACATAAGGAGGCTCATTTAGAATCGGTAACTAGGAGAACTCAAGGAGTGTATAAGAGTTGCTATGAAGATTCGAGCTCAGAGACCGCAAGAAGGAGGAACTGCGACAGGAAGACTTTGAAGAGAGATTTCTTAAGTTGGCAAAGAAGTAATATACCAGACTATCCTTGAGTATTTGGAAACTCATATATCAGAATCTACTATTATAAATCTCTCTAGAAATAGTGTGATAATTCAATGTTTGTGTTATATAGAAGTAGTTTGGTAACAAGCCTCATGAACTTGTTAACAAATCGCTTTTGTATGCTCAAACTATTGAGTGTCATATACAAATAAACAGAACGTCAGATGATCCAGTACATCTCAGCCTCTGCAATATGAAAAGTAGTTTGATGACAAGACTAGCTACCTTGTTAACAACTTATTTTTGTATGACTAAGGCAATTCGATGTCATAAAAGACACCCATATTCTTATACAACTAACTAATGGAAATCTTTGTTGGAACTAGTGGATGTCTTCACCGCAGGGTGAGACAAAAGATGTTAGAACTTAAGTAAAGGACAATAATAATTTACTTAAATCAAGTGTATAACTTAGAAAATATACAAGTTCTAAATAAGAAAGGCACTTGGAGATTTATAGTGTTTCTCCAAGGATATAATTTCCGAAACAAGAAAACAAAAGGTACCCGTTTGGAAAACAATTGGTGCGAAAGTTCTTCACTAATTTTTTTCTAGGGTCTATTAAGAAGTGCCAGAAGCGACTCAAAACTAGTTGGTAGAAAGGAGACTTTAGGAGGATATAAGGGTGATGAATTACAAGTGTATTAATCAAAAGGATCTTGATGAGATCAAAATTTGGTGGATGCTGTTGGGGATATCAAAATTTGGGGTTTAGAATAGAAGTGAAAACTTGGAGTAGATCGATAACTTAATTGGGTTTGGACAGATGAGGTATTTGATTAATACACTAGGGCTAACCAGTTGTGGTCCCCAACCATTGGTGGTTATCTGGACCTAGAAGATGTGACCCTTAAATAAGGTTTAGAAATAAAGGTGAAAGTTATTGGATTTTTAGGAAGCACTTGCTGATAAAATGATGGTTGGATTGGTTAGAAGCAAGTAAATTAAGAAGAATACTCCGGTGATGAAATGTTTAGGGTGATTCTTATCGCAAGTGGCCTTCGTACTAAATCATTATAGAATTATAGGAAGGGTCAAGGATGAGCTAGCAAATGAGTAGATCGTGGCATGCAAGGAAATAATTGGTGGGAATCAATGAATGTTTATCGGATTCTAGGAATCAATAAGACTTGGTCTAGTAGCCAGACACTTTATGTAACAGTAGTTTTCAGAGCTTGTCACGCTCTGTTTGGATTATTTTTTAGAAAGATCATTTATCTTTGGACATGAGATCAAGGCCCAAAAGTTTTGTGGGTTAGAAAGTGAGTTAATTCTCGACGATATGATCATATGATTATTGGATGCTTTATTTAGCCTTGATGATATGATCGTGGGAAAAATGACAACCTGAGGGAGTCAGATAATATGGGAAAAATCAATCCAGCAATAGTTGGTGGATCACCATGATTTTTGTGATAAAAGATAATGGGAAGATTATGCCTTAAAGGTTTGGTGGATATCCGATAGATCGAACGATAATGTGATAAAGAGTTTATGCCCGAAGAAGATGAAGGTGGATTAATAACTTTAGCTTGGGCAGAGGCTATGATTCAATTAACTAGTTGATAGTAGTGGCCTTACCACAGATGCTGGAATGGTATTATGAAGATTCGAGAATTAGAGGCCTATGTAAAGTCGGTTGTTTGGATCTTAGGTATAAAAAGATTGATGTTCAGAATATAGCACCCAACTCCCTTGAAAACTAACTTAAGCCCCTCAACCAGAGAGTTTTCCGGAAACCCTAACTCTTCTGGTGCACTCTAACTTACTTGTGAAGACCCCTGCGAAGCTTCGTGAAGACCCAGGACCAAAGAAGCCTTTCAGGACCAGCCTTTTTCCCGCCAAGCCGAAGGAAGAAAAGCGTGAAGAAGATCCACCGGAAGTCACTAAGAAGAAGAATCAAACAACGGCAGCACCTGCTGTTGGCAACATCAACCACCAAGCAAGTCCAGACGCCCTTAGAAGTTTATAACATCCCTCTACTAACTAGAAACCGGAGAGAGTCGAGTGCTCAGACTCGACGCATCCTGAAAACAACGCGTCCCCATCTGCAACCCACGTAAGGCGACAATACCAGGAAGTGATATCTGCACCAACCCCAAGCACCGAGGAGTGACCACCACAACGAAGATTGTCAAGCTACCCAGGAAGAACAATGCCTCCAAGTCAACTCCAGCCGCAACCTTCAGGATGAACCTTCAAAATCCCTTTTTAAGGGGGGAAGACATGCGCTACGTATACCAGAACATGTCAATAATTAGTTCCTTGCGCCTTAGCCTCGTACTATCTGGAAGCGATCAACCAAGACTATCCATCAGCGTCGATCGTCAAGTCAACCCCATCGCCAAGGATCTGAACTCAGCACAGAAGTTTATCGACAGAGAAAGCCTCGCAACATCAATTTATCAAGATCTCACATGGCGATAGCGCTGAAGAAGCAATGACCTCGGAAGTCTAGCCAGCCCAAAACCCGTGCCCTCGTACTCCCCTGTTACCACCGGGCAAATCTCGAGGACGAGATTTATTTTTAAGGGGGAAGAGCTGTAACATCCCAAATTTTGGAACTAAGAAAAACTTAGTTTAACAAGACCCAAAATTCAGAACCAACAAAAACTTTTTGAAATGTTTCACTGATAATGGTGTTTTCCTTCCCATTGCTATGTTTGACTTGGTGTGACTTGTTGTTTAAGTTGTGTGACTTGTTGTTTAAAGTTATGTGATCTTGATTGTGATGTTAATCTGGTTGTGATTGTTTGCTTGTTGGACTTATGGTTGAAATGATTGTTAATTCTTGTTTTATTGTTTGCTTGGGTGAATAATTACACCCATGTACTTGAGTGTTAAATTTAAAACCCACTGGTCACAAATGTGGAATGTGACTTGAAAACAAAACAAGACCCCTATGGTTACTTACACCCTCAAAATAAAATCTTGATTAAAAGAAATGATCTTATTTAATTTCCCTCTCTACCTATTTCAAATTTTCAAATAATTACACCCCTATGCTTCTACATGTATATGGGAGGCTACATGAATATTTTCAAATTTTTATAAAATGTTTTACTGCCTCAATTAAATCCCTAAAAAGCTACTGGTTTTTAAAAAGGAAATAAAAGAAACAGAAAAGGACTTAGTTGTACATGGAAACAGAAGTCCAGGGGCGTTCTGCAAAATCCTCATCCCCTTCATGTAGCTCCAGTGCTGCGCACCGCCGTGTCGTCCGCCCGTGGCCGAGCTCGCCAGGCCCCCCTCCTGCGCCTCCTGCCGCGCGAAGGAGATAAGGAGGGCCCCTCCCCGGCGCTCCTCTGCTTCCCCTCCCTCACTCGCCCACCTGTTCTCTCTCTCTCTGCTCCTCTCTGCGAAACCGAACCCTAGCTTCGGTCAAGCTCGCCGTCGAGCATCGCCGCCGTTCCAGGGCTCCCAGAGCAAATCGAAGACCACCATCCTCTCCGCCTCGACGTCCTCTCCATCCTCGTCCAGGGAATCGAGCTAGGAGTCTGCGAATCGAGCAGGGCATCGCCGTCTGATACGTGCATTTTATATCATTTATATAACTTTTAGTATCATACTAGAATGTTATTTGCATGATTATATGATTGTTTCTACATGTTTTAGATGATTTTGGGGACTTTCATACAAAGTCCCTATTTTTGGTATTTAATTTCTGGGAGGCAGAAAACCTCCTTTTTCTTGTCTTTAATGTTTCAGGAGCTACAGGACCTCAAATAATAAAAGGAAAAATACTGCGTCAGTTTTTCATCGGGAGAAAGGCAGAGGGAAGAAGACCGAAGAGAGGAGAGCCACGAGGGCCAAATGGGGGTGGCCCACGCGGCCCATGTACCTGGCCGCGTGGGACCACCAAAGGTGCCTCGGGCACCTCCTCGCCTGGGGCTTTTTAGACGCCTTCGTCTCGCCCGAAAAGTAACGCCCTAATTTTTCCAAGTCCATCCGAGGTCGCGGCGGCGGCGAAACTCCTGATCCCTTCCGAGGGGGGTCAGATCCTGCTGCTCCGGAACTCCGGAGAAGGGGGAAATCATCGTCATCGTCATCACCTCTCCTCCTTGGCGTGGGAGGAGGCCTCTACATCATCACCCCCATCAAGACCAGCACCATCACCATCATCATCACCGTGATCCACTCCGTTCCCCTCGCAGTTTGAGAGTTGCTATACCCTAGATACTTGTCTTGTGCTACTATTCATGTTTGTGATTGAGTACTTGTCATTATTTGGTGGTGAAGTTATAATTTCAGATTGTGTTGTACCACTTATGCCACTGATTATGATCATGTTCGCACGTTGTGAGTAGTTCCCGTATGTTCCTGAGGGCATAGGATGAATTGGCATTGATTTATATATGACATGTGTTGGTATTTTGTCAAGAGTTTATCTTTTATGTGATTCTATGATGGTGTTGTGCGAACGTCGACTGCACAACACTTCACCTATATGGGCTCATAGGAGAACACCGTAGTGTAATGAATTGATGGAGACTTGGGAGGACACGTAAACCTGAGACCGAGTCATGAAGTTATATTATGAGGGTATTAGTATCGGGGACCTTAGAGTGTAATGCTATGGTGGGACTTTAGGTCTTAATAATTCTTGTGCAGTCATTTGCTTGGCCACATGATCCATCATAAGGGGTTGTAGTTTATTTATTTAGCTATACCTAATTATGGCTCCGTCCAAAGAGATTAAAACTTGACAAGATATTCAACGTGTTGTTTAATAAATCTCTATGCCTAGCATCATCCATGCCGCCCTCGGGAACGTTTGCCACATATAAGTTACACATCACTTGAGCTTGTCCTTTGCCACATAAGAGGATTGGGCTTTCTCTCTTTGAGAGCTTTCACTTGCTACTATCTGTTATCTGCTTGCAATTATACAACTGAAAATACCAAAAACACTGCATCTTTTATTGTTTTATTTATCAATCTTACTAACCAATACCTTCAGCTCCTCGTGGGTTCGACAACCTTTTCTAATTGAAAGGTACTACAATTGATCTCCTGCACTTGGGAGCCATCAAGATACTTTTCTGGCGCCGTTGCCGGGGAGCGTAGCGCTATTGGTAAGAAGTTTGGTAAGGAAACTTGAAAGCTGTTTATCTCATTGTTACTATGGCATTTATGAATCGTGCCTCGCTGCATCTTGCTCTATATGAAAGTGCTTATGCCACTACTGCAAAGGTGGTTGAAACTACTGTGTCTGAGGTACCTAAAGTGGGATTAAAATTCCCATGGTCATGTTAAAAGAGTTATGAAAAATCCATTTACAGGAGATGGAACTAAGTCGGCACGCGAGCACATGGAAATAATTGAGGACATATGTGGCTTATTCAGACTACCTGGTATTTCAGAGGATCAGGTAAAAAGGAAGCTATTGTATTTGTCTTTATCTGGTAATGCTCGTGATTGGTACAGGTCTTGGATGAAGAGGTCCAGAATGAATGGAGTATCTTGAGGAAGGTTTTCTTTCTTAAATATTTTACTCCTAAAGAAGCTTATGATAACCGCTGCTATATATTCAATTTCTGGCCACATCTGGGAGAGAGTATTACTCAAGCTTGGGGGAGGTTAAAGGAACTCCTTCGCAAGAATCCATGTCATGATCTTACAAGGAAACTTATATTGATAAACTTTTATGTGAGACTACCTATGAAGCACAAGGAGATTCTGGATAATTCATCTGGTGGAAGTTTTACTAATAACACTGAAGAAGAAGCATGGAATTTATTGGAGACTATTTCTGAAAATACTAGCCACTGGGATCTTGATAAAGGTAATGAGCCATATTTTGATTATGAATATTCATGTGTAGAGAATTTCTCTACTTCTATTCTGTTTAAAAATCTGAGTGATACTTTTGGTCTTGATCCTTATGTTATAATTGAAATAGCTAAAGGTTTTGCTGATCATATCTGTGTTCCAAAAAGTGGATTTGAAGTTTATGTTGAACCTGTTAAACAATCTATTGTTGTTCCTAAAGTTATTAAACAGGTTGAACCAATGTCATCTGTGACAATTGAGGAGTATGTTGAACCACCTCCATTTCCAAACCAAGTTAAGGAGAATTTACTTAAAGCTGTTACTAACAAGAGTAACAAAAGATGTTCTCAGCCTTATGAACAGGTGGAAGTCAACACTCAAATTTCTGTTATCAAGCAACTAAATGAAGAAGACCCAGTGGATGTTTATCTATGTGAAGATGCTACCAAAGTCATCAAAGGTAATTCGGCCAAAGTTGGGAAACCTGTTATATCATGCTCTATTGGGACTTCAAGTTATCATGGTCTATGTGATATTGGAGCAAGTATTAGTGTCATTCCATATTCTCTTTATCTTGAGATCAAGCCTGATATTGATCCCATTGTTATGGAAGAGACAGGTATGACAATTCAACTTGCTAATAAAGATTATATTAGTCCATTTGGAATTGTTAGAGATGTTGAAGTATTGATTGGCAAAATAAAATACCCTGCTGATTTTATTGTGCTTGGTTGTCCTCAAGATTCATTTTGTCCTATCATTTTTGGTAGACCTTTCTTACATACTGTTGGTGCTGAAATTAATTTGCCTAAAGAGAAAGTGTTTATTAAATGTGCTGGTGAGAAACTTGAATTTAACTTTTCCAAATTTGCTGATAAACATGTTGAGAAAGAGCCAATTCCTAATAATTTAATTGAAACTCTTGCTCATATAGCTGTAGCTTCAACTGATGTTGTAGAACGTTATATGCTTAATCAAGATGAACCATTTAATGATGAGGAAAAAGAGGCTTTGGAACAAATATTATGGCAACAACCACCACAATTACAATTGCATATCCCACCTGATAATTTAGGAGTGCTACCACCACCTAAAGGGGATCCTAGTTTTGAATTGAAACCTTTGCCTGCAAATCTGAAATATGCATATTTGGATGAGAAGAGCATATATCCTGTCATTATTAGTGCTAACCTTTCAGCTGAAGAGGAAGAGAAATTACTTGATGTGCTAAAAGCTCACCGACCAGCCATTGGATACTCTCTTGATGATCTTAAAGGTATAAGCCCCGCTCTATGTATGCATAAAATTAATCTGGAGGAAGATGCAAAACCTGTTGTTGATTTTCAACGCCGCCTCCATCCAAAAATGAAAGAAGTGGTAAGAAAGAGGTAATAAGACTTATTGAAGCTGGTATCATTTATCCTATAGCTGACAGTAAGTGGGTTAGTCCTGTTCATTGTGTTCCTAAAAAGGGTGGAATGACTGTTGTTCCAAATGAAAAGGATGAACTTGTGGCTCAACGTACTGTAGTTGGTTATTGATTTCAGAAAATTGAATAAAGCAACTCGAAAAGATCATTATCCATTGCCATTTATTGATCAAATGCTAGAAAGGTTATCTAAACACTCTCACTTTTGCTATCTAGATGGTTATTCAGGTTTCTCACAAATTCCTGTCCATAAGGATGATCAAGAAAAGACCACTTTTACTTGCCCATATGGTACTTTTGCTTACAGGAGAATGCCATTCGGTTTATGTAATGCTCCTGCTACTTTTCAAAGATGCATGAATGCTATATTTGCTGATTATATTGAAAAGATAATGGAGGTTTTTATGGATGATTTTTCTGTGTATGGTACTTCCTTCGATAATTGCTTGTTCAACCTTAACAAAGTTTTACAGCGTTGTGAAGACCAACACTTGGTTCTTAATTGGGAGAAGTGTCACTTCATGGTTACTGAGGGTATAGTTCTTGGGCATAAGATTTCTGGAGAAGGAATAGAAGTTGATCCAGCAAAGATTGAAGCTATTGAAAAACTACCATATCCAAGGGACCTCAAAGGTATAAGAAGTTTTCTTGGGCATGCAGGTTTTTACCGTAGGTTCATTAAGGATTTCTCCAAAATATCAAAACCTCTAACCAATCTTCTGCAAAAGGATGTTCCTTTCTCTTTTAATGATGATTGCATTGAGTCCTTTAATATTTTGAAGAATGCTTTAATCACTGCTCCCATTATTCAACCTCCTGATTGGAACTTGCCTTTTGAAATTATGTGTGATGCTAGTGATTATGCAGTTGGGGCTGTTTTGGGCCAACGTGTTGATAAGAAACTGAATGTTATTTATTATGCTAGTAGAACACTTGATGCTGCTCAAAAGAATTATGCTACAACTGAGAAAGAATTTTTAGCAGTACTGTTTGCTTGTGACAAGTTTAGACCTTATATTACTGATTCAAAAGTCACAATACATACTGATCATTCTGCTATTAAATACTTGATGAATAAGAAAGATGCTAAGCCTAGACTAATAAGATGGGTACTTCTATTGCAAGAATTTGATTTACACATTGTTGATAGGAAAGGGGAGGATAATCAAGTTGCTGATCATCTCTCTAGGATGGAAAGCATACCTGATGATCCTATTCCTATTAATGATAGCTTTGTTAATGAACAACTTGCAATTGTTAATGTTTCTAGTGCTAAAGTTGCATCTCCTTGGTTTGCCAACTATGCAAATTTTATTGTTGGTAAAGTTTTGCCTCCACACTTCACTTCTCAACAAAGAAAGAAATTCTTTTATGATCTTAGACATTATTTTTGGGATGATCCTTTCCTCTATAAGAAAAGTGTGGATGGTATTATTAGACGTTGTGTACCTGAGCATGAACAACAGGCTATTATAAGAGATTGTCATGACAGTCCCTATGGAGGGCATCATGCAGGAGATCGCACAGGAGCAAAGGTATTACAATCTGGTTTCTATTGGCCTACTTTATTTAAGGACTGTGCTGAATATGTTAAATCTTGTGATAAATGTCAAAGAGTAGGAAACATTGGTAGGAGGAATGAAATGCCTATGAATTATTCATTGCCACTTGAACCATTTGATGTGTGGGGTTTTGACTTTATGGGTCCTTTCCCAGAATCAAAGACAAAGCATACTCACATTTTGGTTGCAGTTGACTATGTTACAAAGTGGGTGGAAGCAATTCCAACCAAAAGTGCAGATCATGCCACAGCAATGAAGATGCTCAAGGACATCATTTTCCCCAGGTTTGGTGTTCCTAGGTTCTTAATTACTGATGGTGGTTCTCATTTCTTGCATGGTGTTCTTAGAAAAACTTTGGCAAAATATGATGTTAACCATAGAATTGCATCTCCTTATCATCCTCAAACAAGTGGGCAAGTTGAATTAAGCAATAGGGAAATTAAACTCATTTTGGAAAAGACAGTGAATAAGTCTAGATCTGATTGGCCAATTAAGATTAATGATGCTTTGTGGGCTTATAGAACTGCTTTTAAAAATCCTATGGGAATGTCTCCTTATAAAATGGTTTATGGAAAAGCTTGTCACTTACCTGTTGAACTAGAACATAAAGCTAGATGGGCTATTAAACAACTGAACTTTGATTTTAAAACTGCGGGAGAAAAGAGAATTCTTGACCTAAACCTACTTGACGAATGGAGAAATGAAGCTTATGAAAGTGCCAGGATGTTTAAAGAAAAAGTTAAGATTTGGCATGACAAGAAAATTAAGAAAAAGGAATTCAAAGTAGGTGATCAAGTTTTATTGTACAACTCTCGTTTCAAGTTTTCTGCAGGGAAGCTAGCTTCAAAGTGGCAGGGACCATTAGTGATACAGGAGGTGTACCGTTCAGGAGCTATCCGTCTTCACGGTGACATGAAAGGTAAACCTCATGTAGTCAATGGACAACGCCTTAAACCTTATATTGCAGGAAAGAGCTTCATCGGAAGGGTGGAGGAGTTGAATTTACAAACACCGGAAGAGGTAATTGAGAGAAACCGTGCAGTTTCAGAAACCCTAAATCAATAGAAGGTAACTTTTGTGTTGGAAAGTTTCTCGGAATTGCATAAAATTTTACGGAGGTCAATTTTTATGGAAATCATCGTATGGGACAAGAAAACTGGACGAAACGGAGACCCGAGGGAGAAAGAGAGGGGCCCACGCGGCCCAGTACCTGGCCGCGTGGGGCTATCCCTTTTCCACCTCGGAGTCCTTTTTCGTCTCGTTTTCGATCCCGACGCTTCGTCTTGACCTAAAAACCCTCAATATATACCCCTCTCTGCCGATCTAATCTCGCACCGAGCGTTCTCGAGCGATCTTTGTTTCTGTTGTTTCTGCCTGTCAGGTTTTAGCCATGTCTTGCTCCGGATCCAACCAAGAGGGGGAGAGCTCTCCCAAGGAGGGTGTTGTGAACCGCTACCTCAACTCCGTGATGACACCACCGAAGACCGTGTGCTTCAAGGAGGGCGTGATGCTCGTGGAGGAGGTGAAGGCTCCCAAGGCCACCGGCACGGTGAGGAAGGCTGGATGAGTTGGAGGACAAGACCTTCAGGTATGGCACTGTGGTTTACCGCAGCCTTGATGCTCACCACTTCATGAACCTGGAGCTGGAAAGAAGGTTGAAGAGTACAAGAAAAGGCTTGAAGATCTGGAAGATAGATACAAGGACGTCATCGACAAGTGGGAAAGTTCCAATGCTTCATGTGGGATTTGAGAACCAGAACTGTGAATATGAAGAACGCTTCAAGAAGATTGCAGCAGCTGCCACCCTCAGGTATAATGATCCACCTACATCTTTCCGTGATGGAAGCCTTTCCATGGAAGATGGCTGAGTGGGAGAAAATATGAGAAGGAGGAGCTGCAGCAAAGAAAGACCTTGCAAAACGTCAAGCTTGGGGGAGTTCCACTAGTCTTTATCTCACTAGTTTATCATATCTATCTAGTCATGGTGTGTTTGCTTTTATCGTTTAGTTATCAATATCTCTTAGGCGTGTGTGAGCTCATGGAGCATTATCATGTATCCCTATCTATGGTTTATCAATGAATATTAAAGTATGGTGTCATCCATGATTCTCTTGTTTGGGGATTTATGGGTAACACTCATGCAAATGAGCGTGGCATATTTAGAATTTCAATCACATCTTGCCTTGAAATTAATTAACTTGAGTATGTTGGACAATTATAGAATTATCTCAATATAGAAGAAGTAAAAAGACTTGTGAATTAATAGTTTGAGGTTAAGATATAGTCTTGTAGGATAAGAAGTTGAGAAGACTTAATGAAAAGGATATAAAACACTCTTGTTACAACCTAGTATCTTTTGAGCAAATTAATGATCATGGATATTTCAATACTTATGCTCTTGAATGTGAATGAAAGGAAGGCACCTGAAATTTCAGCTAGCCATGGAAAGTGTAAGAAAAGGGTTGTGTAGAGCATGGGAACTTGATTGAGATATCCATGACTAAAGTTTGCACTAGTTACTAGTCAAGCAAGAGTGATAACAATTTTTATATCTATCTGTCTTTTCATTTGTCTTCTTTTGAACTTGTTATCCAATGAGAGTTTATCTTGTCTTTGAATTTCAGCAAAGTATAAAAGATTATAATGCTTGCCATGAAGAGCAAAAGCATGTGAAAAACAATATGATTCGATTGTCCAACATACAATGGTTATTTGCTTTCAAAAGTAAGGGGTGATTGCTAGAGTTCTACTTATGTTGCCCTCATATGTATGAGTTTTAGATCATTAATCTTATCTTGCAATTGAATATGATGATGATACAATGCCCGTATTTATTTATCAACCATAAGTCCATTGATGCATGTAATGATCTATGTCCTTACTTACTCGAGGACGAGTAAAGGTTTAAGCTTGGGGGAGTTGATACGTGCATTTTATATCATCATTTATATAACTTTTAGTATCATACTAGAATGTTATTTGCATGATTATATGATTGTTTCTACATGTTTTAGATGATTTTGGGGACTTTCATACAAAGTCCCTATTTTTGGTATTTAATTTCTGGGAGGCAGAAAACCTCCTTTTTCTTGTCTTTAATGTTTCAGGAGCTACAGGACCTCAAATAATAAAAGGAAAAATACTGCGTCAGTTTTTCATCGGGAGAAAGGCAGAGGGAAGAAGACCGAAGAGAGGAGAGCCACGAGGGCCAAATGGGGGTGGCCCACGCGGCCCATGTACCTGGCCGCGTGGGACCCACCAAAAGGTGCCTCGGGCACCTCCTCGCCTGGGGCTTTTTAGCAACGCCTTCGTCTGCCCGAAAAGTAACGCCCTAATTTTTCCAAGTCCATCCGAGGTCGCGGCGGCGGCGAAACTCCTGATCCCTTCTGAGGGGGGCCAGATTGTGTTGTACCACTTATGCCACTGATTATGATCATGTTCGCACGTTGTGAGTAGTTCCCGTATGTTCCTGAGGGCATAGGATGAATTGGCATTGATTTATATATGACATGTGTTGGTATTTTGTCAAGAGTTTATCTTTTATGTGATTCTATGATGGTGTTGTGCGAACGTCGACTGCACAACACTTCACCTATATGGGCTCATAGGAGAACACCGTAGTGTAATGAATTGATGGAGACTTGGGAGGACACGTAAACCTGAGACCGAGTCATGAAGTTATATTATGAGGGTATTAGTATCGGGGACCTTAGAGTGTAATGCTATGGTGGGACTTTAGGTCTTAATAATTCTTGTGCAGTCATTTGCTTGGCCACATGATCCATCATAAGGGGTTGTAGTTTATTTATTTAGCTATACCTAATTATGGCTCCGTCCAAAGAGGATTAAAACTTGACAAGATATTCAACGTGTTATTTAATAAATCTCTATGCCTAGCATCATCCATGCCACCCTCGGGAACGTTTGCCACATATAAGTTACACATCACTTGAGCTTGTCCTTTTGCCACATAAGAGGATTGGGCTTTCTCTCTTTGAGAGCTTTCACTTGCTACTATCTGTTATCTGCTTGCAATTATACAACTGAAAATACCAAAAACACCTGCATCTTTTATTGTTTTATTTATCAATCTTACTAACCAATACCTTCAGCTCCTCGTGGGTTCGACAACCTTTTCTAATTGAAAGGTACTACAATTGATCTCCTGCACTTGGGAGCCATCACCGTCTTCTTCATCTCCGGCTGCCGAGCGTCGAGCAAGCTCGCGGGCTGCACAGACCCCCATTCCCCGCCATTTTCGTCTCCCTGGGATCCCCTCCTCGCGGTCTAACTCCTGGACATCCCCTTTTCTTCTCAGGAGCGCCGGAGCGCCGTCGCCATCCTCGCTTGCTCCCTGCGAGCCGAGCTCGTCCGTGCGTATCGGGAGGAAGACGATGGCCCGTACCTCTTCGCCAGCGCAACGAGCCGGCCCAGCACGGTGCTGCTTGGCCCAGCTCTAGATCTGGCCCATCCGTTTATTTTTCCAGTAGATGTAATATATGATTTTGTTTCCTGTTAAATTTGCAGTGTAGCTTTAATTCTTTTGTGGTAGATCTGTGGTAGATATTTGAGTGCTTCAAATTTTGTAGTGTTCTTGTATGTTTTCTTAAACATCTAGAACTGGCTGTTTGCAAAAATATATTTTTAAATGATGTCTAGACTAAATCTTGTGAAAAGTATCTTTTTCACTAAATATTTAATATCTAGAGTTTTATAACTCTAAACATTGCAAACTCAAATTCTATGGAAAGCCTGAAGTGATACCTTTCCAGATCTGTTGGCCTTGCTTGCCAATGAAACCTAAAACAAAAGTTCTATTCATTCTTGTAAACACACCAGTGGCTCTTTGGTGATTTTTGTAGATTTTTGTGAGATGCATTTTGGAGTAAACCCAATTGGTTTGTCTTCTATATGTGTAGGAAAATATATCCCTAGCTTGGTTTGAATTTAGTAGTCACTGATTGACTGTGGTGCTAATTATAAGATTTAGGCCTTTTCTGCCTATTTTTATTAGGCCTTTATTAATTGTTGTGTTATAACTTTAATGTTATAAATGTGTTTCCTAGCATGTGTAGAGTGGTAGTCCACTGTTGTGACATGTTCCTTTATTTTACTAGCATGTTAGGAGAGCTAATTCTGAGTCAGGTGTTTGTTAGGGTTTTATTCCCTATATAGCTTTTCTCCTAGTAATTAGGAATTTGTTAAGCTTGTTTATTTTGATGTGAGAATATTGTGGGTGATTAACATGTATGCCTTGCTGGATAAAGATTGTTGTGGTACTGTTGCTTGCATGTAATTATTGTTTAATAGGTTATAATATGTTAGTACTATTAGTGGTAATTGTTAGACATGTTGGTGTGGGTAATATGTTTACCTTGCTTGATGAACTTGATTGTCTTAAGTTGAGTACTAGCTTAGGTATATTGTTATGTATCTACCCTAGCTTGGTGTGATGTTTTCATTTACAGAGATTACTTGGTGACTTAACTTTTGTCTGAAGTATTTCCTGATTAGGAAAAATGGTTGTTAATTACCTCTAATTGAGGATGTCCTTATGCCCTCTTGTTTGGCATGTGTATGGTGTTATACTCCTGTGAGTATAATGCCCTTGTAAATATAGATCTTAGTTTGTTGCTTGTTTAAATTAGTACTATGTTTTTGGTATGATTCCTTGTTTGTATACCACTTGTGGTTTGGTTGCTTATTGTGTGTTGTTTTATTTCATGTTTGCGACGATAGAATTAAACGCTACCGGAGTGGTCTTTCGAGAGGATTTATGGAAGAAGAGTCGGAGTTTATTTCTCTGATCAGTGAGGAAAGTCCAGGAACACTATGCTGAAATCAGGCAAGCTACTCTCTGAGCTTGCATTTATATCCATCTATTCTGGTTCCCATGTTTTACTTATAAAGAGCATAAGTGATTTATGTGGTGTTTGCCACTAAAGCTATGATTTTGAAAACCCTGTTTCAAATTACAAGTATATTATTTTGACACCCTATATGGAGATATTAGATGGAAATTCTTTTTCAAACTATAGGATGGGAAAAAGATTGTTTACTCAAAAACTCCTTTGAAAATACTCGTGTGGTTGTGGAATACCGAGATGTCGGTGTGGAAATGGTGAATGGTGATGTTTATGAAAAATGCACAGTGCGTCCCTATACTTACGTCAACCAGCCGATAATCTGTGCGATCACATTTACCCACATATGGGAAAGGGCGTAGTCATATAGTTTGCTCATATTAGTACTGGATGCCTCAACAACGGGGATGACCCCGTTCCATGAGGGGATGGTCTGAGGACCTACCCCCTGACCTGGTCCTCTTAAGAGAAGTCTGCCAACAGGGTTGGTATGAGTGTATTGGAGAAAGAGGATTGAAGGTTCCACCATAAATCGCCGGGCAGAACTACGAGTCCTCACACTTAGATTCCAACGGGCTGGGTTAAGTGTTGATGGAAAGTTTCGTAGCGGTAGGGTCCTATACTAGCATGAGCAAAGGACAGGCTATGGTCGGTGACTCAACTTCGCATACACCTTGTATGGCGGGACGTGGCTGACACGATGAGTTGCCGGATGGATGTGGGGAAAGCGTGCTACCTCTGCAGAGGGTAAAACTATTCGAATAGCCGAGTCCTCGGATATGGACAATTGGGAGGCCCTACTCTGACCATGTGCAAGTTTTGTCAAGTTTTGAGATTTGAAAATAAAATGGAGATGTGTTGTATATGCAACTATACCGAAGGGCTGGTATGAGGTTGCTGGAGAATGATTTGACCATGAAGGGATATGGTCGAGAAGTGAAGAGTTTTGTGATTTGAAAGGAGAAAATGTTTTAGGCAACTATACCGAAGGGCTGGTATAAGGTTGTTGGAAAATGATTTGACCATGAAGGGCTATGGTCGGAAAAGGAGGAGTTTTGGAGAAATAAACAAAATGGTGAATTTCCGGGAAAATGTTTTAAAAAAGAGACTTCTTACCTTTTTTAACAAAGATGTATTTTCGGGAAAATGTTTTAAAAGGGAATTCTTACAAAGACAGATTTATGGAAAAAGTTCTCAAAGACTTCTTTCCTTTTTCAATAAAGATATAGAGATTTCAAAACAAAGTTTTATTAAACAAAAGTCTATCCTTCTCTTTTTCAACAAGGATACAGAGTTTTCAAAGCAACGAAGATTTATTTAAACTATAAAAAGGGTAGTGCATGCTCATTCCGGGGGTAGTTTGCGAGTACATTCAAATGTACTCATATTGGTTTCGTCCCTGGCTATTGTCTTAGCCAGATTTTGAAGAGGAGCAGTTCGAAGAAGAAGGTTTCGATGACGTCAATGCGAACTAGGGCGCTTCCCAGTCAACTGCCTGTAGGGTTTTGGCAAGTGACTTGGGCTCCACGTTGTTTGGTGATTTTCCGCTGCAAGTGCCTGTTGAAGGTTGTGGTTTCAATCAAGTAAGTAAATTTATTCGGTATTTACGGGTGTTCTGTGATGCCAATTCGAGTTATGTGCAACAACAGACTGATCATGGATTGTTGCAGGAAACATAACGAGTATCTCCGATAGCTAATCTGGGGTCCTCACAGACCTCCTTTATTTTTTGGCTTACAAATCATGTCCCAGGCCGCCAGGGAACTGACAGTATCTTTGTCCTTTTTCCTCCACAAACAATGTCTTCTGGCTCTATTAAAAACTTTAGTCACTCCAATGGGAACCACGAGTGTCAACAGGAAATAGGTTGGCAGTGAAGAAAGCACTGAATTTACCAGTACCAATCTATCACCATAAGAGAGGAAAGAAGATGTCGATGTGAGCCTCCTTTCCACTCTGTCAGTAAGGGGCGACATATCTCTAATTGTCGGTCTAGTTGTGCCCATTGGAAGCCCCAGGTAAGGGAAAGGCATGGTTCCCAGCTGACAATCAAAGCTCTGAGCTAGCATAGTAGCTTCTTTTGAAGGCACATTAATAGCTGAGGATTTATGGAAATTGATTTTCAACCCTGTGAAATATGCATAAAGCTGAAGAATCTCCTTGAAAACTGACAAATCCTGAATATTTGCAGGCAGGACTACTATATTATCATCAGCATATTGTACTATGGGATAATCATTTCTAACAGGAATTGGTGCACTCAAACATCCTTCGTGGTAGGCTTTATTCACCATACTTTGCAACAGATCTGCACCTTCCACAAACAGCAATGGGGACATCGGATCTCCCTGTCGAACTCCCCTCTTGCAATGAAAATTTCTGCCAGGTATGCCATTGAGAAGTACAGAGGAAGTACCACATGAGATTATTTCTTTAACCCACGACAGAAACTTCTCAGGGAATCCCTTAGCCCGCAGTATATCAAGTATATCATCATGAGCAAGAGTGTCAAAAACTTTTTCAAAATCAATCATCAAGATGACTATCTTCCTCTTTGATTGATGGCACTGGTGTAGAAATTCATAGGACCAACCCAAACAGTCATGTATTGTTCTATTTTGAATGAAACCATATTGGTTAGCATGAATAATTTGAGAAATAACTTTCTGGAGTCTATTAGCCAACAATTTTGTGACAAATTTCAGGTAGGTGTTGGTTAATGATATGGGACGAAAATCATTTACCGACTCTGGGCTCTTGATTTTTGGCACCAGTGTTATATAGGAACCATTTATACTCTGCAATGGTGAATTACCAGCATGAAAATCATGACATAACCTGATGAAATTCGCCTTGATTATGTGCCAGAATTTCTTCACAAATAAGCCATTGAAACCGTCTAGTCCAGGTGCTTTATCTGTCTTCATGTTCTTAACAATGCCCTCTATTTCCTCAACTGAGAAAGGCTCGACCAGACTAGACAAATCTTCCGCATGTTCTAATACTCTGCTCAGTGAGATATTTCTATTTGTTACCATGGAGACACCCATTCTGCTTTTGAAGGTTTTCAAGAAAGCATTGGCCTTCTGCTGATGCTCCACCAGAACAGTATCATCCATATCTTTAATCTCTATAATTGTGTTGTGCCTATATCTTTCAGTTGTTTTGGAGTGATTTTTTTTGTATTTTCACCAAGACCATATTTTTAGACAGAAGGCTCGAGCAGACCCTGAATTTAAATTAATGAAGCCCCATCGGCGAATCAGGTACAGTGTCAAGACATACAACTAAACAATGACAGTATATGCTCCAAAGAGCAACAAGCATAAGTTCCCAAATAGACAACACAAATGCTAATGACTAAAGCAACAGAAGGATAGAGGCAGGGCGAGCAGCTACTACGGCTTGTCTCGCACAATGTCGTAGAGCGAGCGGATCCTGCCAATCGCTTGCTCCAGCGCTTCACGATCATCCCTCCTAGCCACCGGCTTCCACACCTGCAATACATCAACATTTTGTATAGGCCGTGAGCCGGTTGTGTTGGAAAATTCACCTCAATCCAAAACTTATTTTGTATGTTCCACAACGTCCAACAAAAAGCCGCACAACAAATCCAGAGGACTCTGCAGTCTTGCCCGGAGGTGCTAGAAGTGAGTCTACAGATATCCACGAAACATTGAGGGTTCCAGGAGCATCTAAGCAGTTCCCTAACTGCGCTCCACATGAACTTGGCCAAAGGGCACACACAAAATATGTGATTTGTGTCCTCAAAATTACAAAGCGCGCATCGACCAGTGGATTGTCCGTGTCTATCCATGATATTATCGTTAGAGGGTAGACGTTTCTGGACCAACTGCCAAAGGAAGATCCGGATTTTGAGGGGAGTCGCAATCTTCAGATTTTGGAGAAGTGCTTCCTCGATGTACCATGGCAAAGTTTCAGGTAAAGTGAGTGGACAGTGAACCTCCCCGAAGGTTCAAGGCTCCAAGTTACTTCATCACGATCTTGGAGACAGAAATGTGCGTGAGCTCACTCCCCAAAGTTTCCCACTGATTTCTTTCCCTTTGACCAAACTCCCTTCAAAAGGGGATTCACCATCCATCTAAGCTATGGGCTTGAGCCACCGAGACGTCGGGTTCAAGTGAGATGGCGAAAATGGCTGGAAACCTCACTTTGAGAGGTTCCGAGCCCAACCACCAATCCAACCAAAGTCTGGTGGATTGGCCGTTGCGGACCTGATGTTTTGCCCCCAAGCAAATCAGGTCCTTCACTTTCTGGAGAGAGTTCCAAACTTGTGAACCGGGGCGGTGGGAGTCTGCCAACACATCTTTGTGTTGCAGATATTTTCTCCTTAAGATATCTGCCCAAAGGCCTTGCTCTCCTGTGAGAAGTTTCCACACTCATTTGATCATGAGACATTGTTTCATAATTTTGGCGTCGATGATGCCCAACCCCCCCCCCCCCCCCCAAGGGTTTAGGTAGGCATATCGCATCCTAGCAGACCGAGTGATATTTGCGTTTGTTCCGTCTTTCTCCCCAGAAGACCCGAGACTGGTGTTTGTTCAGAGTCCGATGGACCCCATCCCCTAGCAATGCTACCCCCATAGCATGTAAGGGAAGGCTGGACAGACAGGCGTTCCCAAGAAGACCCGAGATTGGTGTTTGTTCAGAGTCTGATGGACCCCATCTCCTAGCAATGCTACCCCCATAGCATGTAAGGTAAGGCTGGACAGGCAGGCGTTCGTGAGAGTCAGTCGGGCGGGTGAAAAGATAAGTTTACCCAACCAAGGGTCCGCCCGTTTGGCCACCTTTCCAGATAGGGAACACCAATCCCTTGCAGTATGGGCTCGGTCACTAATAGGGAGCCCAAGGTACGTCAAGGGGAAGGCGCCGCGCTTGCAATTGAGCATGTTGGCAATCCTGATTTGCTCTTGCTCGTAGGGCCCAGTACTAGTACCTCTCTTTTGTGCAAGTTGATCCCCAACCCCGACATATTCTCAAAGAACATGAGAATAAAGTTGAGGTTGGCAATCTCTTGATCGTCCGGTTGAATCAGGATGATCGTGTCGTCTGCATATTGCAGATGAGATACCCCAGGTATAAGGTGCGGCACCATCCCGTGGATGTGGCCAGCACCCTTGGCTTCGTCCAAGACTGCCGCCAGGGCATCGACAACATAGTCGAACAAGAGAGGGGACAGGGGTCTCCCTGACGCACCCCTCGACCATTACGGAAGAAACTACCAAGTTCTCCGTTAATGGTGGTGGAAGTATGACATGATAGACCATATTTAACCAGCCGAGTTAATCAGTCGCTCGTTATGGGACAAAAGTAAAATAATCAAATCTATGACTACTCTCGGTGAAACGAGGGTTGGTTAAACAACAATTTTACATGACAGTGATCTATCAATTCAGGTCACTGCAAAACCAAGCAAGCTGAAGTTCCTGTACACCTCTTCAAACACAAACATTTTCCCCTAGAACCTGTAGTTGCTGGAATCCTCTTGCCGGAGAGAATCCCTGCCGCCACTGAGCACCGCGCTCACGCCTGATCTCTGCACGAGACGGACCAGGGACTGCACGACCTCCGACATCGGTGGCCTGAACTCTGGCTCGGGCTGTTTTTGCAGTTGAAAGTGAATCAGCACAAATGCAGAACAGAGACTCTGGGGAGGAAAACAAAACAGCATTTACCTGGATGCAGAGGGCGATCGCGTCGGCGAAACGAGAGAGCGATTTTGCAGGGTACAGCCCCTCCATTGCTGTATCAACCATCTGATCTAGTGCGTCGATGTCGTGGAGCTGCGGCGTGGCCCATCGGACTAGTGACTGCTGTGACCGTTGCAGGGAGCTGCAAAGGGTTCAAAGAAACAACAGTTAGTTCTGTATATGCAGGACTAGGACTGAATCTGTTCTCTGTTCCAGAATATTATATTTCATGCACCTAACCAGTTCAATAAAAAGTTTAACCCGTCAGCTAAATTGTTGAAAACGTACTAGTCAAGTTCAGATAAAAACATTTTTTAAAATAAAAAAGATAACACTAGCACGAATATCTGTATGTACACCTGTCAAATGCTTTGCGGCCAGTCAGGAGTTCTAGCATCACCACTCCAAAACTGTACACGTCACTCTTTTGGGAGTACTGACCGGACATGGTCACCTCTGGAGCTCTGTATCCTGAATTATCATCTGATTCCTGAAGTTGCCATTGTACAAGTATTTCAGGGGAGAACAAAAATAAATAAAGTACAAGTCAACAAAACTTCCTAATCACCAGGAGCTCATGGTTTGGAATGAGGTCAGCAAATCCACAATCTGATAAATGAGGGTTAAGCTCATCATCCAGTAATATGTTAGCTGACTTGAAATTCTTGTGGATGACAGACGGCAAGCAAGTTTCGTGCAAATATCTGAAAAGCAACACGTTTTCAGTTCCAGGAAAAAAGATTACTAATAGTTGTAACAATCGCGATTCTATCATGTGATTCTACGACTCCAAAATTCAAGTTAGTAGAATCTACAATTTTTCGATCCAATCCAAAATCATGATGCTGTCAACCTACTTGACAAATCTTCGTCACTTACTCGAATGCCCTCGCAGACCCTAGTGCAATCTTGACACGACTATTCCAGGATAATGGTTTGTCGTATCCATCCGACAGGTGAAGGAAGTCATGGAGAGAACCATTTCTGTAAAAACCATATGCCAGCAAGCATTGTCCATGCTCTGAGCAGTAGCCATCTAGCTCACAGAGGTTTGGGTGATTTAACTTCGAAATGTTTGCGACCAGCTCGATGAAGAAATCAGCTGGACTGCTTGGGAGAGCAGAGAAATTGATTTTCTTCACAGCCAGTACCTGAAAGTAGCAATAATAAAATAAGGCTGCAATGATTTATTTAACAACAAGTTTGCAGGGAAAAATTGGTGAACTACACTGTGGGTTGTACACCATCATAATATCTGAAACTGACATACAACAGAACACTGCAAAATGTCAACCAATACTATCATATGAGTATCACATACTTTAAAATGTAAATCAATACTGTAAAATTGTCTGCCTGTATACTCTACTGCCTAGGGATTAAAGTATCGATGAGTCTACTGCCTAGGGCAAAATGTAAACCAATACTACTACTGCCTAGGGCAAAATGCAAATCAATACTCTACTGCCTAGGGCAAAATGTAAACCAATACTATCATATGAGTATCTCATGTTCACGGCGTTACTGATACTAATACTAAACTTTTCTAGGGATTAAAGTATCTATGAGTCTTAAGTCTACACGTCTGAGGAACTAACTGAACATAACCACTGCGACGGTGCAGGTATATCTGTGCTTTTCCTTTTGACAAAGTGAACTATATATACCTTCTGATCTGACAATTGTCCTCTGTAAACCCGTCCGAAAGCGCCTTCGCCGATAAGACTTTCAGCACTGAAGCTCCCCGTTGCCACCTGCAGATCTGCCACCGTATATACAGTTGCTCTGATAGAAGAGAGGTTTGTCGTCTTGGTCGCGACGGAGATGTTCAGGCGATCATTTTTGTCCGAGGACCTGTGCAAGTCAATTTTAGAAGGTGGTTTCAACTTCATCGAGACGGTCCTCTGCAATCCTTCCTTCCCAGCTGGTGAGACCATGTTCATCGGCCTTAGCACTGAATAACATGGATTGTTAAGACGTCACAGAAGGCATAACTCGCATACATTTTTGACATTACATGAAGTATTCTTCAGTAGTGAGAGGATCTAGCTAACTTACGCTTAAAGTTTCCTGAAGCAAGAGGGGTGAGAGGCACGTCCTTTTCAGGATCTGCTCCCTGTTGACGCCTGATGGATTTCCTCTTGATAAAAAAGAAGGCAACCATTGCGCCCAGAACCACCAGAGATGTGACAATTCCTGCGACTGCCCCACCTCCTACCTTCCTTTTACCACCATCGTTGCCGCCAACATTACCGCCACTGCTTCCGCTTGATGGAATATTGTCGCTGTTAGCGAAAGGACTGTTGTTGATGTTACTGTTACTAGGACTGCCTGTCAAAGATGGTTCCGGCGGAGGAGTGGTCGGTGATGTCGGTGGAGGTGCTGGCGAAGGGCTGTTGCTGAAGGAGTTCCCACTTGTCCTACAGCAGAAAGCCTGAATTATTGTACCCACCCTACATTTGTCTGAATGCGACAGGCCGACAAAGGGCGGCATAAATGCTTACTGAAGATTGCCTATGCTCTTCAGCTTGTCAGGAATCCACCCACTGAACTGGTTATTTGCAACATTGCTGCGAGTAAGACTAGTGTTAATTTGATCAATAGGAAGGTAACAGATCTCATGAGGCGAGTGTGTCAACTTACAGGTCAGTAAGAGGGAGATCAGAGAGGACGCCTATCGTGCCGGTAAATCGGTTGTTCTGCAAATAACTGACAAAAGAACATTTTTTTAAACTTCTAAGTGCGTTGTTTTACTTGTTTGCAAAAGGATTACATAGCGAATGATAGGAAAAGCATGTCCTTACAGAGTGGTTAAAGTTTTCAAGGAGCTGAAGCTTTCTGGAAGAGTACCAGAAAATGTGTTGTATGAGAGGTCCCTACAATGATTAGACCGAGTTCAAGTTTATCAATAACTTGTTAAATTGAATTATAAGAAAATATGGAACTTCATAGTAGGTCAACAATAAAATGGTAGTTCACATATACATAAGAAACACTCACAATGTTGTTAAGTTGGTGAGTTGGTTGAACACAATATTGACGTCTGATATCTGATTATGGCCAAGTTTTCTACATCAAAAGAGAGCGACATGATTTGGTTAGATCTACTAGTCAATGACACAGAGAACTTGACAAAAGTACGAAATGAACCAGTAACTTACAAATCCTTAAGTGTGGCCAATTTTGAAATAGAGTAAGGTAAAGTCCCGGTAAAGTTGTTCATCTCAAGATTTCTGCCGGTCAATTAGTTCTTCGTCAGAGCCAAGATAAAGAAGACACGAGGCTATTCCTGAGCTGCCAGTCGGATCATAAGTTCACAACTTACAGTGTCTCGAGATTTGGAGGCAGGTTATATGGGATATCACTCCCTCCTAAATTGTTGTTGCTCGTATCACTGCAGACGGCAAAAAAAGAAAAGAAAAGGATCGATCAAAACAATAGCGATAAAATTCTCATATATATTCCAGGTAAATTTATCAAGAAAATTCACTAACAGCTCAACTAATGCAGTCAGGATATTCATGTTGTATCCTAAAGTTCCCCTGAGCCCCATACCGGGTAATTTTCTGTCACAATTTGGAACAAGCAAAAAGGCGTGTCAGAACAACATGAAAGTTCACAAGCCAGGGACTGGCCAAAAATGGGCGTGTCTACTTCAGAATTGTCGCCTCACATTGTTATCACTCTTGAATTATAGCATGTGATCCCAAGCCAGGACTGGCCACAGGGGTCGCCATTCTGCGAGACCCAACTTGTCAGCTGTGATGGCGATTCCAAGGTCGTGTACAAGGTGTTGAGGGCAGTCACTGAATGGGCACAAATATCAATTAAGACAGGATGACAGGTATCGAAAGATGAATAATTTCAGTCAATTAAACAACCACTTATATTCAAACAAATGAATGGACAATTTCAGTCTCAAGCTCTTAGTTTGCCAAAATGAAGGTTTTTTGTGTGTTTGCAATGAAGACAGAGAATATACTATGAAGTCAAAAGTTAGGGAAACAACTTCAAACACCAAGAACCTAACATTTTAGCAATCCAATTCAATAAAAGGTATCTTAGCTAACCACAATACCTGCATTCAAGAATAAATGTTTTCTCCCTACTTAATTATGTAGGACAAACAACACACAGGAATGGAACACCCCTGCCAAACTGATGGCATTTTATCACTTCAAGGCCCACATTCATCAACTTTTGTACAACTGAAACTAAATTCATGATGATTCTGGCCACCTGACGTAAGAAAAGTCAAAGAAAAAGGAGAAAGGCGCACGAGCAACTGGATAGGTGAGCAATTCGTCCTCCACTCTTGGGAGAAGATGATGATTAGGTACGAACTTATAAAAAGATGAAATTGTCACAAATTCTGGGACTTGATGACCCCAAACAAAAATTTCAGGCTCCACTATTTCAGCTATCATGAACTAGAACACATCAGAGTTTCCACAACAGCAAAGTAGAGAGGTCTCAAAGAAAGCAACAACAGCAGAAAAGAGCAACACTAATTCAGCACAGTTCCTTGCTTGGCGAAGTGATCAATAATAGCAGGAAAAAATACGTCTGGGATTCCTATGCACAATACAAACATTCCACCAGGATTTGCTAAACCGGAGATATGATTCACTTATAGCCTTATGGGAAAATGAATGTATAATCGAAAAAAAAAGATCGCTAACCATCGTCTGAGTTAGTGTCGGCAGTGACCCCAGTGAAGATGGTGGCCAAGAGCAACACCGCCACTCCGGCAATGCCTATCTCCATGCCTATAGCTCCTACAGCTTCTGTAACTGTTCGCCTTCACGAGTGAGACATTCTTTTGGAGAAGACGATGGAAAGAAAGATCCACCCGTTTTCTTCACTTGTCTCAGAACAAAACTCTCTCTCTCTCTCTCTCTTATATAGTGTTGCCATTTTTCTTTGAGAGGAAGTGTTGTGACTTAATTAGAGAAAGTAGATGGCGTCTTGAAAAGGAGTTTTCCACAAACCAAACCATAGCAACGTTTTACAATAATTACTTTTTTACTAATGATATACTGCTGTGGCGAGAAGTGTGTCTTTTGTGCGGTTATCTTTACAAATTAGGAAAAAAATCCAAAATGCACATTAGAGCCTCTAAAACCTTAAAGTAAAAAAAAGCTAGAAAAGGTCATGATTCTTTTTATAAGGATATCACAATCCTAGGAAAATTAGAACACAAGCAATATAAGTAGTTGGGTTTTAGCACATTGTCTGTAGTAATAGGTGCATTCCGGGGTTATACCCATTGTCTGAATTTCCATGGTAACCGGGTGTCGAAAAGCAATCGACATTAACTTTGAGCCAACGTATATACAGAACATATTGTCTTTTTGATAAAGGGTATTTTATTACTTAAAATATCGTGGTGATACGAGATAGGTTACACCCGTTATATGCATAATGAGGATGCCCATGGCCAAACAATGCATAAAAAGCAAAAATAACAAAAAAAGACAACTATAAGAATCAAAGAGAGCTCATAGACCGCCTAAGCAACTGGAGGGCCAATCCGAAGATCACTCTAGCACCCACAACCCTCACCACATACTCCAATAGTGTAGACACATCCATAAATAGGTCTCGAAACTCCATAGTTGTAGAGAAGGCCATAAACGAAACATGTGTGTACACCGGTAGATGACCTACATAGGAAAATATTTCTTATCATTAAAAATCTTGTCATTTCTACATAATCAAAGAGGCCATATTATGGCAAGCACCCCAATACTAAGAAGAACTCAATACTTGTGATCAATACCATGCATCCGGTTGCCAAAAATATTTCTAACCTCACTTCTGATTGTGTACTCCCACCTCTTATTTACATGGTGAACTTTTAACACCACGACACTTGGAACAAATTCGTCTATGTGACAGCCCCATGAAGAGCACCGAGTAAAACAACGGCTCAATGGTGGCAGTGCGGCAGTGGAGGTTGCAATAGGACATTGCTACCGGCGAAGTTTGTGGCGCTTCATTGACCAACCTATCATAAACACGTGCACATATACAATACAAGATTTACTCCTCTATGACCGTGAACCAGATTGAAAAACACATGTACACCATGCAAAGCTTAGTAGCTGCTCCAACGACGATGGAGTTTATAATGGCGAGCGATGGCGGTTGAGCGAAGAGGACACACATGTTGAAAATTTACTCGTGTAGATAGTTGAAATGGAAAAATTACAACACAAAAGTTGTGCAAAACGTCGAGATGGACCTACTCGTCAAAGTATATTTCAAACGTCAACCGAGTGCGATGAGTTTGACAAAATTCGCCAAGAAAATTCCAAACATCGATCCAAAACTAAGAAGTTACAACTGACGAAACTCGGAACCGAGCATGGGAATGGAACCAACGTCGACGTGTATATTTTCGTGTACATTCTATCTCAAATCAAAATATGGTCATGTGTCAAGCGTAGCAACATAAAACACTCGACTTTTAGGCCCAAATTGTGTGTTCCTTATTGTCGATTTATTTTCTAAAAATAGCATGAGATATATTGCACGCGGTTCTAGAAAATAAATCGTATGTGATTCTTCTGCCCTGGATTCGTTGGTCGAAAATTTGCATGCGGCTTCAATTTTGTAATGTAAACGCTAGGATACAACACGCGAAAAGATGGAAAGGTCTATTCATGTACCATTGGAGGATTAAATTGTCCGATCTGTAGTATTGAGAGCAATTTAAAAAGGTGAACGGAACCTAAAGGTTACGTATAAGGGGAGGCAACCACGTGTGTTTTTTGGCCTCGTACAAAGTTGGCCTTGGAGAAAAAACGGCCGATTCGGCCATTTCAAGAAGGCCAACTATTTGTGTACTTTAAAATTCATGCCGTGGAGATACGAGGTACCAAACGGGACATTCTTGCATCCCACGTAGAGCCCTTGGGAGAAAACAAACATGCCCCCTAGTACATGAAGGATAACAGACATGTCTAGACGTGCGAGGCGTTTTGTCAACCGGGGATGATACGGGCTGCACAATCGCCGTTTGTGCACCGGCCGTGCATCACTGGACGGCCAATATATGTTTCCGGCGTTCTTTAGGTGATTCAGTCCGGATACGATGTTGGTGGTGACAATAACACGGGCATGGGCATTGGAAATTCAGGACATCATGATCACGATTCACGATCCTCCTTGCCAGCTGAAGTTTGGAGTTTGGACGGCTAGGCCTCACCAGAGGCTACTCCTTGTCACCCCTGTCCTGTGATTATGTGGCTGTACGGAGAGACACTGACAGGGTCCTATATGTCGCTCGAAATTCTAAAATCTGTGGCCTATGTTGTTGCTTGATTGGACTGAAGCATCTACGGAAAACTAGACTGGCTGCTAGGGGAGTTCAAGTGTAGTTATTTAGCTTGAAGAATCTTTGTTATTTGGAAAAAGTTCGTCTTGGCGACGATCAGAGGCTCACAAGCATCTCGTTGTTCCTATGCTCTTGGGATAAATTGCTATGGGATGCACGTATTGGAGGGAATAAACCCAACGAAAATCACTAGGACAATAAAAGAAAGGACCATTTGCAGACCATTTGCCGTAACAGATAGTATTTGCTCTGCAGTAATTGACGGAACGATGTATTGGGCGTAATTAGCCATCACCGCAGCGTCAGCATCAAACAGGCCGACTCAGTGAAGTGGAAGCAAATTTCATGTCCTTTATTCCCATATGTGTCACCAGTGTGCATGTTTCAAACCGGTACTCGAGAGGGTGACCTTTTAGATAAAAGCCAGTCAATAGTATAAACACATATACCCGAAAAAAAAAGTATAAACACATCGCCATGCTGGGCATATTAGGTTGGAAGACAAGCACACGACAAAGAGAAGAAAGACATCCACAAAAAAGAATGAGAAACTAGATTTACAAACTGAACTAAAATCTTGAGAGGTTGTCCGCAGCTTAAGCTCTGCCTCATGTCGACGAAACAACATAGGGCATCACCGGATCGACAAGAACATACACCGAAACCCCACCATAGGAATAATTTCACCAATGTACCACTATCAGCAATGGGCACCCAAGAGAAAGACGAGACCCGATGCACCGCCATAGAACTGGACTCTAAAGTGAAGCCAGAGGGGAGAGCAGCGCCGAAGGTGTCGTTGTCGCTTGATCAAGGATCTGGATTTCACACGAAGGTACCAGACTACATGGGAGAGGGTTCGGATACACAACAACGCCTCCAAGGAGGGAAACGACGACCAAGGCCGACAACATTTTCGCCACCAACAAAGTGGGGCAGTGCTTTCGCATGGAAAATACACCCACCATCGTGCTCCGAGCGGCCTAGGGTATGTTTAGGGGTAGTGCTTTTACATGAAGAATAACTATTATAAGGACCATATGTATGTAGCATCCCAATTTTCTTGACTTTTAAATACTTTTATAAAATAAAAACTTCCCTGAGAATATTTTTGTGTTACATGAATTAAATAAGTTTAATATGGTATTTTCACAATTTGGATTTAATTTGAATTAAATCAAATTTGAATTAAATCAAACTTGAACTAAATGTTTGATTTTTAAATTTTAGAGTGAAGTCCCCACTCAAAATATCTTTCGAGATATTCTTTATGGAGAAAATCAATTTCTAAATATCAATTCAGACTTTCTAAAGGGAATAGCCTTTTCTTTTCTTCCTAACTGAAATGGGCTCAATCTTTCTAAGCCCATCCTTCCTTTTCTTTTTCTTCTCAGCCTAATTACCTGGCCATCACCTTCTCTCTCCTTTTTTCCCTTTTCCCCTCACCTTCCTTTTCTTTTTTCCGTTCTAGGAAACCTGTTGTTTATGAGGGAGACGTTTTGGCTCTAGAGCTCACATGCTCCTGGTTAAATGAAAAAATCGACAAAACAATATATATTTTTTAATTTTTTTTGAAAATACTCACCAATTTTGTTCAGACTTTTTGAAATGTTTTACTATTTTTAATATTTTTCATTCAGACAATATCAGGTGAGCTCGGGCGCCAATTTGAATTTCTGGTTGTTTCTGTTGTTTTTAAACCGGTCTACATTCAAACTTCCATATTTTGAGTTATACAATTTTGAATTGACTTCCGTTTGTATTCTTCTTATTCCCTACTCTAAGTAAAGTAAAGTTGATCATCTCCATCAACCTAAATCCCTATATAAGTCGCAGCCTCACACCCCAGATTCTTCCAAAGTTGAAACCCTAGTTTCACCTCTCCTTTTCAATCTTTGCTCCCCACAGGTCTAACTTCGTTGTTAACCATCGGCTTTTGAACGAAATTTGCAGATCTATCAATATCTTTCCACCCCGACAAACTTCGCCCCTTTTCATTCACCATAGCCAAATAATTTTGTAGCGCGAGCTTTTATATATGACGGTATCCGCACTCGTGGATTGAAATGCAAATTTCTTTGCCGAGTTGTTAGATCCGGTCATTCACCGCAAATTTCGTGCTTTAATTTTTTTGATTTGAGCAACGCATCTGCCTTCCAATACAGATCAATGTTGAAGTCATGTCGTGCATTAGAAGACTAATATTTGAAGATGAACTCATGCTTTGGTGAAACCGCAGATGTTTCCGTGATCCATTAGACACGATCTAACAATCCATTCCATAGTCGCAATTAAGATGTTTTTCAAATTCACGTCCATCCGGATGTCCGACAACAGAATATCTGTTGTTTTATATTTCTTTTCTTTTGTCAATCGGAGCCAATCTACATCTTCTATCCATAATCTAGATCATCTCATCTGGACCGGAGTATGTTAAATATTTTTATGTTCCCAAAATGTTAGATTCCGGAATTGATCAAACCAAAACCCTAGATCACGTAGACTCTGTCTACTTGGTATATTTATCGATATCGGAGTACTTCCGTACATTCGTGCCCTAATCTATCTTCGGCCTCACCAAATCCTAATTTCGTCGGTGTCTTGTACTTCTATCGACATCATCACTCTTTAAATTTTGTGATATGTTTTATTACATGATGGCCAATCTCTAAAAATCCCGTTCATATCCAACCTTTTGTTATCTATTTATCTCGATTGCCAATCCTTGTTGATGATTGTTCATTCCGTACAAATATGTTCATCCAATCCTAATTTCTTTACCTCCACATATCATCTATTTCACATACACTTTTTAGATCTATCTTCTATCTATTTTGAAGGTGCGACTCTATCTGGAATTATTTGGAGTTAGTGGATTTTATTTGCACCTTTGTATTTAGTGTATGCATAACTACGCCGTGTTGATTGCAACTATGAGAAGTCTACCACGAGAAGGTAGAAGGGCACATCAATAAATCTCTGGAGCTAGGAAGGTTACTTTTAATCATACCACATCCTATATTTTTATTGAAGTATTTTGTTTGCCAAACATGTATGCACGTTAGTGCTATTAGTAGGGTACCAAGACTATTCCCATTTATTGCAATCCACCACATATATACATATATGAGCCTTGATCCAAATACTACCATACCATACATAAACCCTATGTGGATATTGTGTTGACTTTTTCTTAGCGAAGCTTAAGTGTGTTCAGTTTAGCGTGTTTAATCCAACGTTCAGGTTTAATTTAATTTATGAGGTTGCTCTTTAACCGGAATTGCAACCTGGGAGATGATTCAATTATCTATGTTTTAATTACTTTGGTCGGTAGAGTTTGCGGATTAGCGGCTGTTACTTAAACATGTGAATTTTATAATTTGAACCAAACACGAGCAGAGCGGTCAAGTATAATTTGTATTAATGATTATACTTGGTCTTCGTTCATCCCAGTCCTCTTATTTTTGACAAACCCGCCAATTAGTGGGCAATTATCTTTATTGTGTCATAATTTACGGATTAGCAGTTATAACATATTTTACAACATTCTTCCATGTGTGGGAAAGTTATTCACCTTTGTGGAAGTCCTGCTCGTAGTCACCATAGGAACTGTTAGCATTGTACCTTGTTTGAATATCATTCGTACAAACTCAAGGTTAACAACTCGAGGTGATCACCAATATAGGCTTTGCGAAGTGTAAAACCTAATTGATTAGCCGTGTTCGCGGTCATCAGCAGCCCAACCTTGTGATCTATGGCCAGAGCCAAAAATCATATCACTTGTTTAATTTATTGGAAGGTTTACATTGTTCTCTTACTTTTGGATTACTTTCATATTTGGTTTATGAAAGTTGTCACATTATCTCTTGTTGTACAACGTTATTATATTGTGTTGTCACAAATACTTGTTCGCTTTATGCAAATAAACTGTAGAACCCTTCATGGGTAACTTGTGGAGTACTTCATGTGTTCACCTTGCTATAACCAATTATTGCAGAGAACTCTGCTGGAAAAGGATTACATTGAAATCGTTAGGTGTGCGTGCCTAGTCCGAAAGCTGTGCGTCTAATAGAGGCCTATCTACCAAACTTATTAAAAAATTCTGCTAAAATTTGAAGAGTTTGTAAACTTTTTCCATAAGGAAATTTATACTCTCATTTATCAACTTAAACGAGTGATTATTTGTTATCGCAACTGTAATCTGTGTGTATTAGGAAAATCCTAGGATAGTGCATATTCCACACAGGAGATCTTGAATGGTTGTATTCGGGTCCTTACAACGTGTATTGAGACTTATCTAACCATTTGTTGGCTAAAAAATACACTCTCCTAGCCAGATAGGTCTAAAAATGGGCAATTATGTGCCATACTTTTTTTGTAAAAGGGCATTGTAATACTCATAGTATCACAAGGATACAAAGTAGGGTGCACACAGCCAAAACAAATAAAGAAGATAAACAAAGGTATAAAAGGTGATGTACAAAAATCATAGAGCCCGTGTAACGCCTAGGAAACTGGAGCGCCAATCCATAGATCACAGTGCCACCCATGTGAGACAAAAATATCGCCATAGTATCCTCTGACCGTGTAGACACCTTCATAAACATGTCACAAAACTCAACACACCGCAGAGACGACCATAAACGAAAGATACATGTACACCGGTACAAGTTAGAAACTAGTTGGATGACTGACCATATAGAACAAGACAACTTACATTGGAAGATTAAGTGATTTATTGTCTCATCAGGATGACAAAATACACATTTTGTGCTACCATGGCAATTGTGTTTTATAAGTTTGTATTTGGTAAAGATACTCCTTTTGCGATGGTACCATGCAAAGATTTTTATTTTTACTGGTCCCTTCATTTTTTAAGATTTTATTATTATTATTGACTCACACATCTTGATCAACAAGGTCTTTATACATATAATCGATCGAGAATTTTCCATTCTTGTGCAGATTCCAACGAAATTCATTAGTCCCATACGATAGTTGTACCAATGTCAATCGCCCTAACAGAGCATTCTATGCAGCAAGTCTGGAGCCGATTAAACCACTCTTGTGACGGACAATGTTATATAGAGCTGGATATTGATCCCGGAGTGTGGTATTACCTGTCAACTTATCGTCCCAGAATTTAATATTTGAACCATCCTTAATATAAAAAGATCCAAAGATAAAGACTTTGTTGCGATTAGACCAGCCATACAATAAGAATCACATGATTTCCAATAAACCCGTGAAAAATCTTTTGAACATAGGTATTTCCTTTTTAGAAGAGTTTCACAATCCCCATCCTAGGTAAGATGGTTAAAAGGCCATTTAGTTAGGGAGCTGTGTTTTTAACTTGAAGGTCATGAACACCCGACCCCGAGTGAGTTGATTTTTTTTTCACAATAGCCTTGCCAAAAGAATCTTGATCGGATGAAATCTAATATGCGCAAGACTCGTAGTACTAAATTGATAAGAACTAATCTTCCACCTAGATATAGTAGTTTTCCTTTCAAACTGCTTAGACTTTTTTGAAATGTGTACTCGACATATTTTCATTCAGCATTGTGAGTCTCCAATAATGTATCGGGATACCCTACCTAATAGGAAACTGGCCTTGGTCGCAATCAAATAATTCGGCATACTTAGCAGACTCGTCTTGGGCCTCCCGAAACCGAACAATTCACTATTGTGAATGTTCAGTTCGAATCTCGAAAGTTGTTTGAACCCTGATAAAATTAATTTCAACTTATTAATTCTTTCGAGAACATGTTTCGTAAATAGAATTGTGTCGTCCGCATACTGGAGAATCGATAGTCCTCATCCACGAGATGTGGCAGTACCGCTTTAATTATGCCTTCAACTTTAGCGCGTTCACTCATGATACCTAATATATCGACTACTATGTTAAATAGCATGAGCGATAATGGCCACCTTGTTTTAGTCCCTTTTTTGTTTAGAAGTAATGTCCAATGTCGTCATTGATTTTAATGGCCACACTATACTGCGATTTTTGTGAAAAAATTGTAACTATCATGAAGAATACATATAGACCTGTATTGGATCATTTCCGTTTCGTCAATTTTAGGAAACAAAATTATCTCACCGAAATTTAGACAGAACAACTCTAATTGTCAGTCATGGAGATAACCGAACAAGCCTATAAATTATGTGACCTAAAATTGTATCAGTTCAATCTGTTTCCAATACAAATTTAATGGTATATTATTTTGCCAAAGAACTGATATTTTGTTGTAAAATGAACAAAGTTGGACTCGTCTTATAAAATGAACAAAGTTGCTAATTAACCCCATCTGAATAATCGAGCAGCTAATCGTACGCACACCTATTTTTTTGGTATAAAATGTGTATGATTGAGATTGAGATCTCATCATGGAAAGCATGTCCGCAGCAAACGCCTCCAACAACTGATTCCTCTCGCTTAATGCGCATATATCCCTTTCTTTAAGCATCGGAGAAAGGATAGGAGGTCGCTTTCGCGCATGTCCTGGCGATCGGGGCTTTTCGGTTGTGTGATGTGCTCCTCCTCACCCGCGCGTTGATGCGCCCACGTCGCGCCTCCTCCCGTCGACCTCTTTGCCTATATACCACACAGTGTTCACATCGTCATCCCCTGCACTCGTCGGCCTCTCATCCACCGTCGTATACGAACACCGACGCACGTCGAGGAGCAAAAGGATTCCATGATCGCTATTGCCGGCGCCGTGGTCGCCGGTGCGGCAGCCGCAGCCGCAGCGACAGCTGGGATTCTTGCCTTGCCGTGGTCGCACGGCGACAGGCAGGAAGGCGCCACGTGCGCTGTGGCGGCGCCAGCGCCAGCGCAGGAATGCGCGGTGTGCCTGTCGGAGCTGGCCGGAGCGGCGGGGTGCTCCGGCGACTCTGAGCTATCGGCGGTGCCGGTACGGAGGCTGCCGGGGTGCGGGCATGGATTCCACGAGGAATGCATCGGCAGGTGGCTGCTGCTGCGCCCCGAGTGCCCGCTCTGCCGCCGCCCTATGCCGGCCGAGGTCGGTGCAGATGGTTTCACAGCCACGGAGGCCGTGGTGACTGCAGCGGTGCTGGCGGAGATGTCGCCTGCATGGTCGCGGCCGGCAAGGATTGCGTGCGGCTTCGGCGAAGGTAGGGTGGTGTGGACACGTAGTCCGCGAGTGCCACGGTGAACGGCCGTGCGAGGAAGGCTATCTGTCGCTGTTCCATTTATTCTCAGATTAGTGAAAGTCGGCGCCCAAAGAGGAAGGAAACGCTTCAAGATTAGACATTACCCTTGTTTTTTTAAACTTAAGCCTGGTGGCACTGTATTAAGGATTGAACAGATTTACATCATGCAAAATATACGGAAGAAGAATAAATCCAGTTGGTTCATCATCTCACAATTATCCACATTGTGTGCGGCCGGTATACATGTTTTTGCTAACTCATGTGCCACCTCATTGGCTATACGAGGACAGTGTTGAAAACTGATCGAGATCTTCATGAAACACTCAGCCATAATAGCTGCATAAGGTCTCCAAACTTCAGTTGTTCCGTTGCAGGCATCGATCAACTCCATAGAATCTGATTCAATACTCATCGGACTACATCCCAAAAGCACTATTAGTTCCAGTCTTTTCAGAAGGGCTAAAGCTTCAGCAGTAGCAGCACTCTGAACATGATCAGTGGGCATGCAACACCAGCTACTGCTTCTCCTCTATGATGCTTGCGTTTGTGAGTGGTGCTGTTGAGAATGCTACCGTGCCAATTGTGATGCCCGATGACACTCAACCTTTATCTGGGCATGGAATGCCTTTTATCTAAAAAATTGACACTCAGCCTTCTCTTGTGAAGTGATTCTGGGTGCTATTCCTTGCGGTCCTGATTATTTCCAGTGGAAGATTATTCTGGGTCACGTCAATTGCAGTGCTCTGAAATTGCTAGTGCAGAGTTAAAAGAAAAATTGTTCCCAGACGTGGGTGAGGAGATCATTCAAGCCAATTTCATAATTGTCTGCTATTGGGCTGCTAGTGTTGTTGCTTGTTCTATATTTTCTACAAGATTCAGGCCAACAGAGGCACCTATTCTTATTGACTCCATGAAACACAACAACAGTACACGTATCTTCCAGAGCTCTGATTCGCGTCGAATGGGGCCTCAAGCACTGATGAGGATTCCATGGCGAAGGCTATGCGCCGCAAAGCTGAGCAGAACCTAGACACCGTTGGTATGAACAAATCCCCAAAGTCTTTTCTTGCATTTTCTAATTCAAGCATTTCAGCTAAATTGAATAGTGTAGGAGTTTCTTTGGAAAATAATGATAAAAAATTGCTATTTCGACTAAAGCACTGAGACAATTGGAATATGACCGGTTAACAGTCACTCCAAAAGTATCGTGTAAGTCGTTTACTCCTCATCCGGATGAGGAGGAGCTACATGACACAATTGATGTCCAGCTCCTCTCGAATCTAGTTGGGGACGTAACGGAGGGTGGCTTGGATGAGGCGATGCTTAGCTCATTTTATGACCTAAAAGCGTCAGACCGTAAATCTAAAGCAAACTACTCTAAAAAAGATAAAAAAACGCCACGTAAAAAGGCAAAATTGTCCGCATCCCCAATTGTTTCCCAATGAATGGCATGTTCGAGAATAGCAGAGTTCTTCAGGACTTGGCTAAACACGCACGTATTGCTGATTCTATTAGGGATCATAGGCTGGATTTTGTTGGCATTTCGGAAACTGGCAAACGAGATTTCTCTACGAATCTACTTAACTGCCTATCTGGGGGAGTAGAATTCACTTGGGTTTCTCGTCCGCCACGTGGCAGGTCCGGGGGCTTATTACTCGGTGTACGAAAAGAAACCATGGATGTGTTGGCTAGTTCGGAGGGTGACTTTTATATAAAGTTCCACATCCGCAACAAAGCTGACAATTTCACATGGAGTCTAGTCACCGTATATGGGGCAGCCCAGGACGAAAATAAGCCTGCTTTTCTCCGCGAATTGGTTAACCTTGCAAAAGATAATCCATACCCTATAATTATAGGTGGCGATTTTAATTTGCTCAGGTTTGCGCATGAGAAGAGTAGGGGTAGATTTGACAACAAGTGGACTCTACTATTCAACGCTGTTATTGACAGCCTTGATTTACGTGAGGTAACTATGATTGGGAGACAGTTCACTTGGGCAAATAGTCTCCCAGAGCCGACATATGAAAAGTTGGACCGTATACTGATGGACTCAGATTGGGAATCTAAATTTCCAATGGTCTCAGTACGGGCACTTGAGCGTATTGAGGCATTGTAAGATCATGCTCTCATACTATTAACCACTGGGACACCTATACCGTTATGTAAACACCAATTCAAGTTTGAATTGGGCTGGTTACATCGGGAGGGATTATATGACATGGTTAAGAAGTTATGGGAAAGGCCAGTCACTGGTCAGAGCCCATTCCAAAGGTGGAATAACAAACTACGCGCTGTGCGTAAACACCTTGGTGGATGGGCCAGACATAAGGTTGGCCAAGTGAAAAAGGAAAAGCTTCGTTTGTCATCTATTATTGATGAACTGGAGGCTTTTGCTGAGATACGACCGCTGTCCACGCAAGAGATAGAGTTGAAAACCCAATCCAATGCGGAGATGGCTGGTCTTCTTCGTGAGGAGGAGCTCAAATGGTATCAACGATCAAAAGCCCAATTCATTTTAGAGGGAGATTCAAATACGAGATACTTTCATAGTCTGGCTAATGGCAGTCATCGAAAGAAACTCATTCATTCTCTTAATCAAGATGATGGGACGATTGAAGGCCATGAGCAACTCAAATCCTATATCACGAAGTACTATAAAAATCTGTTCGGCAAGCCAGATGAGAGTGATTTCTCGTTGGATGAATCATGAACAGATGATATCCCGCAAGTTTCCGATGAGGAGAACGCCCACCTTACTGCTCAGTATTCTGAGGAGGAGGTTAAAAAGGCGGAATTCCAAATGGAACACAACAAAGCCCCGGGTCCTGATGGTTTTCCAGCTGAGTTCTATCAGAACTTCTGGGAGATAATCAAAACGGATCTGCTCGAGTTATTCCACGCGTTACATGCTGGACAACTTGAACTATTTCGCCTAAATTTTGGAGAAATTATTTTGCTGCCAAAGGTTAATGAAGCAGAAAGGATCCAGCAATATAGGCCAATCTATCTTCTTAACGTTAGCTTCAAAATCTTCACCAAAACCGCTACTATTAGGCTAAATTCGGTGGATGATCACGTTGTGCGACCAACTCAGACGGCTTTTATGCAAGGTTGCAATATCCTTGATGGGGTTGTGGTTTTACATGAAACAGTTCATGAGTTGCATCGAAAGAAACTTAACGGGGTAATCCTAAAGATCGATTTTGAAAAGGCTTATGATAAAGTCAAATGGTCTTTCCTCCAGCAAACACTCAGAATGAAAGGGTTTTCTGATGAGTGGCGCGCGATGATCCAAAACTTTGTTTCCGGAGGAAGTGTTGCCATCAAAGTCAATGATGACGTTGGTCGATACTTCCAAATGAAAAAAGGATTACGACAAGGCGATCCATTATCTCCTATATTATTTAATATAGTTGCTGATATGTTAGCCATAATCATCGAGCGAGCAAAACTAGATGGGCAAATTGAAGGTGTAGTCCCGCATCTAGTGGATGGCGGGTTATCTATTCTTCAATACGCTGACGATACGATTATTTTTATGGAACAAACATGGAAAAGGCGAGAAACCTGAAATTAATATTATCAGCGTTCGAGCAACTTTCCGGTCTGAAAATTAACTTCCATAAAAGTGAATTGTTTTGTTTTGGCGATGCTCAGGACGATGCCACCCAGTATGCTGAGTTATTCGGTTGTGGGCAAGGCCAGTTTCCAATAAGCTATCTAGGCATTCCGATTCATTTCAAGAGGCTTACGATTGCTCAATGGAAGCACGTCGAGGAAAGACTACAAAAGAGGCTGAGTAGTTGGAAAGGAAAATTACTATCCCTGGGTGGTAGGTTGGTTCTCATAAACTCAGTCCTAAGTAATATGGTACTGTATATGATTTCCTTCTTCCAATTGCCTAAGGGAGTATTACATCGATTGGATTACTTTCGATCAAGATTCTTTTGGCAAGGGGATAGTGAGAAGAAGAAATATCGATTGGCAAAATGGGATGTAGTGTGCCACCCTAAAGACTATGGTGGTCTGGGGATTCATGACCTTGAAGTCAAGAATAGAGCCCTTCTTGGTAAATGGTTGTTTAAACTTTTTACCGAAAATGGGGTTTGGCAAACTCTACTAAGGAGAAAGTATATTGGCTCAAGTGCGATATCACAGGTTTCGTGGAAACCAGGTGATTCACATTTTTGGGCCGGCCTAATGGCAACGAAGAAATTCTTCTTCCCATATGGCTCTTTCTCAATTAAGGATGGATCAGAAATAAGGTTTTGGGAGGATAGTTGGCTAGGCAACACCACTCTCCGAGAACAGTATCCTGCTTTATACGCCATTGTCCTTGGACGTCACAAAAGCGACACTCTTGCTTCGGTGTTGGAGAATTTTCCTCCAAATCTGACGTTCAGAAGAGATCTTGTTGGTCCTAGGCTAGCAGCTTGGCACGAGTTGCTACAGCGGCTAGCTTCCGTCAATTTGACGCAGGGGACTGACGAGTTTCGTTGGAATTTACACAAGAGTGGTAAATTCTCTGTGGACTCTATGTATAAAGCTCTAATCCAACTGGATGTGCCAGTAGATAATAATAAGAAAATCTGGAAGATGAAGATTCCACTAAAAAACAAGGTCTTTGCGTGGTATCTTCGTCGAGGGGTAATCGTTACAAAAGATAACCTTGCAAAACGCAATTGGCATGGGAGTAAAAAGTGTGTCTTCTGTCACAAGGACGAGACAATTAAGCACTTATTATTCGAGTGTAAATTTGCTAGTTCTATATGGTCAATCATCCAGATAGGTTCTACCTTATACCCACCTAGAAGCATTGCTAATATTTTTGGCAACTGGCTCAATGGTGTGGATCATAGGTTCAAACAACTTATTAGGGTGGCAGCGCTTGCCGTTATTTGGTCGCTTTGGCTGTGTAGAAATGACAAGGTTTTTTATGATAATTTTTTTCTCTTATGCAGGTTATCTACAGGAGTACAGCTACACTCCGTTCGTGGTCTCTGTTGCAACGTGTGGTGCATCGCGACCTGTTTACGGAGGTTTGTACAAGACTGGAGGAGACGGCGAGAGACTTTTTATCCCAACATGGATGGCAGCATAATTTGCGGATTGGCCCTCCACCTTCATAGGCGTCTTTACAATTTCTCATTATGGTATGTAATTTGCCTTTTTCTTTTCGTACTATTGAACTTGTGACGGCTGTGTGCATCTAGTTATGCAGAGGCCGGGTGTAATGCTTAAAACTCTTTAAGTAATAAAGCTCCCTTTATCGAAAAAAAGCATTCCCGGAGGTCACTGATGTGATTAGTCTTGAACCGTGGAGTCAATTTGGCAAAACAATCGCATTGATATGGTCAAGTCAGTTCCTGGTACTACTCAATGGCGGTGAACAAGGCAGTGGTTTCCATGAGTTATCTCTTGCTCTTGTCGCTTGGACCGACGACTCCCTATCCACTGAACCAAGTGGAGGGGTGGAATACACACGGTTGACATGGGATCCCGGGCATTCGACATGGAATTGGTGGCTCTCTATGTGCAACGACCAAGCACCATTTCAAGGAGGGAGGCATATGCTAGCTTTGGGTCGACACAAGGAGTTCCGTTCGCCATGGGATCCAGGCAGGTTCTCCATGATGTCGGCTTGGGGTCAAGCCATTTCAAGGAGGGGGGGATGTTAGGGCATGTACAATGTTGGAGAAAGCGGCCTTTTCTTGTGCCTTCCATGTCAGCAAGAGAAGGCAAGAACACGTATTGTACAATGCCTTATTGCTTAGTGCTAACTCTACCTCTTTCAATGGGTGCAAAAATATAGGGATAAAGAATAAATAGTACCCTGCATGATACGGCTCGACGGGGGTGGGGTGGGCTTCTACGTTACACCATTTTAACACAAATAAATGGGAAGGAGTTCAGCAGATGGCCATGAAGGCTGGATCGAATACGTCCCGCCGCCGGATCACAGTCGGGCGCTGGCGATTAGATCTGTTTCTTTATTTCTTTTAAACAGAGAAGAAGAGTAACGCGGGTATGACGACTTCTTGTAATCTCAACTGTTATAAGTAAAATCGACAGATTATATATTTCTAACACATGTGAATTAACATGGTGTCTTATTTAGTACTGCGTGTTGAAGACTTGTACCCGCTTAATGTTGTACGTACTTCTCCATCATGTAATCTCAACGTCACAAATAAAATCAACAGATTATATATTTCTAACACATGTGGATTAACGTTGTGTCTTTATTTAGTATCCTGTATATTGTTTTTAGTTTATAATAGATAGATAGATAGATAATGATGATTTTTATGAGCGTGTAAAATTTTGTTAAAAAATACGTTATATTTTGGGCTACCCAAAAATCACAAAAATGTGTCTCTAACTAGGCATTGCAAAATTTAATTTGGTCTCCACATTTGTCTTTTTTTATGTAGGTTGTATATGAGATGATAATTCGACCAAAATTTATACCTACAATTTAGACATCCATTTGTACTTGAATATTCATTTTTAGAGGAACTAAATGAAGTTTGGCATTTTTCAAAAAATCAGGCGACATGAAGTGCGGGCTCTCTTTGGGGTTTGTGCTGAAACTAGTGCATATCCGGTCAGATAACGCTCAAACCACTTCATATTTCACATTTTCCCCGTAATCAGATTTAGTATCAGCAGTAGTTGAGCTCTGACAGTTAAAAAAAAGTAGTTGAGCTCTGATCAGCTTGAGTCGGCGATTATATAGCTAGCTAAAACAGATTGATTTGCTACAAACACCACGCAGCGACGATGTCAATGCTAGATAAAGGAGAGCGTCAGCCAAAAAAAGCTAGATAAAGGAGTAGGTACGGATCCTGGCCATTTATTAAAATATATTCCTAACACGTTTAGCCGCATGAACATAGATGTTTGCATATATGGTGTATTGATCAAATGGTGTAATGTGTATTTTTATTCACTTATCTATTTTTCCATCACTTCAAAGACAACAGACATCACGTGATCTTCAAAGAGAGGGAAGAGCTTATTGCACGTAGATGCTCAAAATAGGTGAGTGTTAACACCAAACACGGTTATTAACCAAAAAAAACTACTCAGTGGCAACGGAGAATGCTTGTTGAAGAGGTACATTGGAGAGGTTGTGCGTTTGGTGAAAGATGAGATTGACACGAGGGCTTACGCCTTCACGGATGACCCTGAAGACCGCGGGGTCTAGGTTTTTTTGTCGCCTTTTTTCTTTTGGGTCTACATGACCATTCTCCCTCCTCTTTTGAGGATTTCCTGTAAAGGAACTTTGCTTTCTATCTAATCGAATGGCAGTACGCCTCTTTAAACCTAAAAAAAAATGCTTGTTGAAGAGAGAGTAGAAGATATTTAACAATTGACCAATCTTTATCTAAAAAAACAATTGACCAATCACAACAATAAAAATCTAAAAGAACGCTACATAGAGCCTGGGTATTACCCACGAGAATTGTGCTCTGTTGGTTCCGGAGGAACACTATCGACACAGAGATTCTGGAGCGACAGAATGGTGGGCTGGACATGTTCCCATTTGAATTTAAGAGGAAGTTCCCGACCAGACTCAACTTTGCCTAGAGGATCAACAAGATCCAAGGGAAAACCATCCCGATTCATGTACCTACAGAACCGGTATTATATCAGGGCCAACTCTACGTCGAATTGTCCCAAGCTACCGTGAAGACCAACATAAGGATCCTCGCCATCAAGGATAAGTGAAAGACCTGGACCAACAATTCAAAAAGGCAAAAAAGACCCGAGTCCTTATTAACGACCACACAAAACATATTTACAAGTAACTTCTTAGCATGCACACTTGAAGTCACTGGACCTCATTACATACCTCACATTAGTAGCATTTTAAAAGATTTAATGTTGCAA
Source organism: Poa pratensis (assembly GCA_947311845.1). Classification (NCBI taxonomy): domain Eukaryota; kingdom Viridiplantae; phylum Streptophyta; class Magnoliopsida; order Poales; family Poaceae; genus Poa; species Poa pratensis. Next base: position 88,149,889 of record CAMZMU010000041.1, read on the forward strand.
AACATATTTTTTAATACTATATGCATATCTATACGTGAATACTTATCTGTATGTTATGTTTACACGTGAAGACACGTGTGATAAAAAGACAAACTCAACGACCGGTGACAATGCACGGCCATTCAACTAGAGGCTTTGTGAACTCATTTTTATCATTCATATCCTATTGCTCGTTTTGATTATCGTCAAAGTTGTCGGCCCAGTGGAAACCAGGGTACCACGGGCCGGCCTGCCACAGCCCTCGACGCTCTACTGAACTTTTCTGCTAAGGACCAGGCGTTCAGCCCGGCGAACCACGCGAGGGATCTTTCCCTCGAGAGGGCCTCCCTTGGCCGGAATATCGCTAAGTCCTGGCGCACGTCTGCGCCACCCTCGCGAGGCTTCAAGTACTTCAGAACCTCGGCGAGGCACCCAGCCCTCGCGGGGTTCCTTCAAGTGGAAGCAAGCTCTTCACCCGCTGCAGAGCGCACATGGCCTCTGTGCCCGCCGCAGAGTGACGCGCGCGCCTGCGCGCGATGACGACGATGCCGCAGTTTCCTCTTTGGTGATTAAAGGCGGTCAACAAAGCAGCGCCATGGAAAGCGGACTCCAAGAATTGCCATTTTGGTGATAAGGGGACCGGCGGCCGCTGCGCTCCAAGCCAACGTCACCGTGGGGCATCCCACGGACCTCTGCAGCGCCAGCTTATCGTCCTGGATGGACGGTGGCTTTCTCAGCCTTGGAGCTCAGCTTTCTGCCATGGACCGCGTCGATGGACAGCCCCATTGCCATGCATTGCGCTCCTCCTTCGTCGCCATGTGGTATCTCTTCCTGCCTTGTGTTTTCGGGGAAGAGGACCGAGACAGGTATAAAAGGAGACAATGTACGACTGAGGAGGGGATCCCCATTCGATCGAACCATTCGCCACCGGCTAGCTGAAGCTCATCCAAACCAGAGCGAAGGAGAACAGAGCTTCCACCATAGTTCTTCCTTAGCAAACTTTGAGCTCCGGCCAACCCTTGTACTGTAACCTCCACAAGCAGTGCAATACAACAAAGCAGGACGTAGGGTCTTTACACCTCGCGGTGGGCCTAAACCTGGGTACGTGCTGGTATTTCCTCTCTGTCGTGATGTTCCTCACCGAGCTCGACGAGCACCGTCACCGAGGTAGTTGAGGATTGTTTGACTGGGTGTTCAGCCCCTTTCCGATTCCTGGCATCAGTAAGACACACCCAAGTTCTTGGGAACCAGTCTCCGACATTTGGCGCGACAGGTAGGAGGCTGAGGCGCGTCTTCAACCTCTTCGACCTCTCCGCATCATGACCAACACGTGAGCAGCGCGTCTCGCCCGACGGACGTCCGGCAGAGCTACCACCGAGCCCGCCGCCAACAACAACCCGCGTGGTCGCCCGCGCGCCAACCGCGCTTCGGAGCACAACGCCGAGCCCCGCGTCGAGCACCCTGAAGACGACAGCGGCAACAACAGCGGCCACGACGATGACGGCGAGGGGCTTCCTCCCAGCACCCGTCTAGGAACGTGAGCGCCTCCACGCAGAGCCGGGTGGCGCCCAGCCCAGCCACTGCACTACTCATGGCGCAGGAGCTGCTACGCTACCGCCCCACGCAGGCGGGCCATGACGTCTGGCTCGGGCGCCTCGAGGAGCTCATCAATGCCGCTGCCGTACCTGCTCCAACGCCGGCACCCTCTCGTTCGCTGGTGCACCACTCCGGACGCGGAGGGAACGTAGCACACGGCGCTCCTCCTGCCCCTCCGCCGCCACCTCCTCCAGCTGGAGCACCGGCGGGAACCACCGCGCCGCGTCACACGTATCCTCGCCGCATGACTGCTAGATCGTGCAGCGAACTCCAGCGGATGCGCGTGTGGAAATCGAGCGCCAACGAGACCGCCACAACCGCGTCGTCCAGGAGATTGCAGCCGCGGGCCGCCAGAACCGCAACGCGCTCGCCGGTGGCGCTGTGACATATGCCACAGGCTGCACCGCCTTCACCCACAACTTGCGCCGCGTCGTCTGGCCGGTGAAGTTCAAGCCAGATCTCCCTCCGCGCTACGACGGCAGGACCAACCCTCTGGAGTTTCTGCAGCTCTACACCGTCTCCATCCAAGCCGCGGGAGGCGACGACAAGGTGATGGCCAACTGGCTCTCCATGGCCCTCAAGGATTCAGCGCTCTCATGGCTCATGAACCTCCCCGAGAACACCATCGACACATGGGAGGAGCTCCGCAAGGTCTTCGTCGCGAACTTCAAGGGCACGTACGAGCGCGCTCTCACCTACAATGATCTCCGCACGGTGCGCCAGAAGCCAGACGAGACCCTCCGCAGGTACATCCAGCGCTTCAGCCAGGTCCGCAACAAGATCTCGAACATCCCGGACTCGCACGTCATCTCCGCCTTCAGAGAGGGCGTCACGAACCGCAGGATGCTCGAGCAGCTCGGCATCCACGACACCCTCACCTCGGTGGTGAAACTCTTCGACTTGGCGGACAAGTGCGCCAAGGCTGAAGAGGGCCTCCTCTTTGTCAAGCAAGAGACATAGGAAGAGCCTCCTGAGGGGTCCAGAAGCAGGAGGAAGCCTGTCGAGAAGCGCAAGACCACCGCCGTCCTCGCGGCAGAGCCTGGCGCCAAGCAGCCTCGCGAGGGCTCCCCGGCGGCTGACGAGAAGAAAGTAGATAATCGTCCATTCTGCATCTACCACAACAGGCATAACCACGCGACTGAAGACTGCTGGGAGCTCAAGCAGCTCAGCAAGGAACGCGAGAAGAACCAAGCCCACGGCGGCCGCAGCGGAGGCCGTGGTGGCCGCGGGGGTGGGCGCCGCAGCAACTACCAGCAGCAGGGGGCTCAGACGAACCCCGCCGGGTGAAACAACAATCTCCCTAACAAGAACCCTAGAGGCTATCAGTCCCCCCAGGGGACAATAGCGTGCATCCTCGGCGGGTCTCAGGCACCCAAGTCCAACAACCACTTCAAGCAGTTCTCTCGCGAGGTCAACGCTGCGCTTCCAGGATTGAGGCGTCCCAACCCCTCAAGTGGTCGCAATACACCATCACCTTCGACTCCAAGGACCACCCAAAGTCAACCAAGGCTGTCGGCACCATACCTCTGGTGTGCACTCCCACCATCCACAACATCGCAGTCAAGAAGACGCTAATAGATGGGGGAGCGGGCTTGAATGTCATCTCTGTCGAGACCTTCGAACAGCTTCAAGTGCCATACGTGTGGCTGATGCCCTCCAGGCCCTTCATGGGGGTGACAAATGGCTCCACTACACCGCTAGGGCAGGTGAGGCCCGCGGTCACCTTCGGCACGCAGCAGAACTACCACACCGAGCGAGCAAACGCTGAAGTACTCAAGGGCCTCAAGACAAGAAGCTTCAACCGCCTCAAGGCCCACGGCAATAACTGGATTGAAGAGCTCCCATCTGTGCTCTGGTCCATCCGCACAACTGCCACAAAACCCACTGGAGAAACGCCATTCACCCTCGTCTATGGCGGTGAAGCAGTCCTCCCCACCGAGATCAAGCATGGGTCCCCGCGGATCCTCGCTTTCAACGAGGACGACCAGGAAGAGTTCCATGTTCCTGATGTTCCATGTTTATATTATCCCAATTGCTACATGTTTTATATACACTATATAGTATTTTTACGCATTTTCTGGGACTAACCTATTAACAAGATGGCACAGTGCCAGTTCCTGTTTTCTGCTGTTTTTGTATTCCAGAAAAGCTGTTCTGGAAATATTCTCGGAATTAGACGAAACTTGGACAGGACCTCCTATTTTTCCAACACGTACACGGAGTCCAAAGGAGAGACGGAGGCGACCTAGGAGGCAGCCACACCATGGGGCGGCGCGGGCCCACCTCCTGCTGCGCTGTGGGGTGGTGTGGCCCCCTCGGGTGCCTCCAGCCGTCGCCCTTTCGCCTATATAATCTCCCCGACGTGAAAACCCTAAATACCCGAGCCATTATCCACGAAAAGTTCCAGAGACGCCGCCGTCGTCAACCCCAGCTCGGGGGGGGGGGGGTTCAAAAGCTCTTCCCGGCACGCTGTCGGAGAGGGGAATCATCACCGGAGTACATCGCCATGCCTGCCTCCGGAGTGATGCGTGAGTAGTTCATCCTTGGACTACAGGTCCATAGCAGTAGCTAGATGGTTGTCTCTCCTCCTTGTGATATCATGTTTAGATCTTGTGAGCTGCCTATCATGATCAAGATCATATTATTGTAATGCCACATGTTGTGTTTGCTGGGATCCGATGAATATTGAATACTATGTCAAGTTGATTATCAATCTATCTTATATGTTATTTATGATCTTGCATGCTCTCCATTACTAATAGATGCTTTGGCCAAGTAGATGCTTTTAACTCCAAGAGGGAGTATTTATGCTAGATAGTAGGTTCAGTCTCCAGTAATCTGGGAGAGTGACAGCAACTTCTAAGGTTGTGGATGTGTTGTTGCCACTAGGGGTAAAACAGCAATGCTTTGTCTAAGGATAATTGTATTGTTTACATTACGTACTTTACTTAATGCAATAATCTGTTGCTTGCAGCTTAATACCAACGGGGAACACAGATGTCAACCTGAAGGTGGATTATTAGTCGTAGATGATGTTGGACAACGGTCTATGTATCATGTTGTAATGCCCAATTGAATATCATAGTAGTCATCTTGTCATATATATGCATTGTTATGCGCTCAATATTTTATCAATTGCCCAGCTGTACTTTGTTCACCCAGCATGTTAGTTATCTTTTATGGAGAGACACCACTAGTGAACTGTGGACCCCGGTCCATTCTTTTACACTGATAATACAACCAACTGCAATCATTGTTCCTTTTCATTCTCTGCAATTAAACACTACTTTCCACAGCATACGTTTAATCCTTTGTTTTCAGCAAGCCGGTGAGATTGACAACCTCACTGTTTCGTTGGGGCAAAGTAGTTTGATTATGTTGTGTGCAGGTTCCACGTCAGCGCACCACTAAAAACCTTCAGAAGTGATTTCTTACTCCTACTGGATTGATAACCTTGGTATCTTACTGAGGGAAAACTTGCTATTGCACTACTTCATACCTTCCTCTTGGGGTCTCCCAACGAACGTGTGCTTTCACATCATCAAGCAATATTTTCTGGCGCCGTTGTCGGGGAGATAGAAGACTTCATCAAGGGGAGTCTCATGCTTCCAATCTTTTTACTTTGTTTTTGTCTTGCTTAGTTTACTTTTATTTTATCTTGTTTGTTTTTAATTATCAAAAACACAAAAAATTTAAATTGCTGCATTTAGTTTATTTCGGTTTGTTATTATGTCTAGTTGTTTACTTGCTATCAATGGCTTCTTTCTTTGATACAAAATATTATTGGCATGGTGGGTTCACGGAGGAACAACAAAATTATTATAAGGAATACCGTCTGTCTCCAAAAGGGTACACTTATGGGTACAAATAAATAAATTGAATGGTTTTGCTCGAAACTTGTGCTCTACTTATGATGAATCCTGGTGCCTTAATGAATGTTTTTGTTGTAGAAGGCATAAACACCTACCATTCCAATGTGATTATAATGATAATGAAACTTTGGCTGCTTACGTTGAAGGAAACTATGACTTGGATAATCTTGAACAAATTGAAGAATTTGTTGTTTTTATGGGAGCTTATGAAATTGCTGCTTTGCTTAAAAATAGAGATGAAGCTACTTATAAATCTGATACTTTTTCTGTACTTGGATATTGTCTTGAGTATTATATAATAATCCTTATATTACTGAATTTTTTGAGAAAACTTATTCTCAAGAACAACTTGTTACCTTTTAGGAACCTGTGGAAGAAGAAACTGCTGAAGCTGAAAGCTCATTGGATGAAAAAGAAGATGAGAGTGATGAACAAAAGGAGGAAGAATGGATTAGCAACCCATGCCTACCTTTTAATGATAGTAACTCTTTAACTCTTACACTTTTTGATTGCCCTCCATGCATAACAAAGGAGGTTGAATGTTATGTTCCTGTGGATTCTCTTGAAATATCCCTATGATTGAGATTTGTGCAAATTATTATTCTACTGTTATTTATGATAATCCTATATTTATTCCTAATTTCGAAATGCATGGTAATGAGAAAGTTTGCTTAGAAAATGTTTATGATAAAGCTCTAGATGATGGTCCAATGTTGCTTGACAATATTAATTGTACTACTATTGAAAATGGGATTGGAGAGGTATTGACTTTAGCTAAATGGAGTCCCATACCTTTTGAGAGTGATCAATCATCTTGTTATAAAATTGTTAAAAATGGGTTTGAAAATTTTGATTCCACTATTTTTGAGCTTGATAAAAATTATGTGTTTGTAGATCATGAAAAACATGCTTTATGTGATAGTTATGTTGTTCAGTTTGTTCATGATGCTACTGGAAATTATTATGAGAGAGGAAAATATGATTGTAGAAATTTTCATGTTACTAAAACACCTCTCTGTAAGTTTAAAGTCCTGAAATTGTTTTTGTTTTATCTTCCTATGCTTGTCACTTTGTTCTTCATGAATTTATTTGTTTGCAAGATTTCTATGCATAGGAAGTGGGTTAGACTTAAATTTATTTTGAATTTGCTTCTTGATGCTCCTTTTGCTTCATTTTTCTATTCTTATGTGGGCATCATTAAAATCTCAAGCCTAGCTAAAAGGCGTTAAAGAAAAGCGCTTATGGGAGGCAATCCATTATTTTATTTCTGCAATTTTTCTTTTATTGAGTCAAGGAACTTGTTTACTTCTGTAGCAATGCCTTTGTATCTTTATTTTCTTGCATTGTTGTGCCAAGTAAGGCCTCTAATAGGAAGATGATGCTAGATTTGGATTTCTGCGCAGGAACAGATTTCTGCTGTTCACCATATTGCTTTTATAAAATCACAGAAAAATTATTTAAATCTGAAAAATTTGTGCGTGATCCTCAGATATGTACGCATCTTTTATTAGTTTTGAGTTTTTCGATTTGACAACGTAAGGGCCTCGAAAAAATTCGTCTTTACAGACTGTTCTGTTTTAGACAGATTCTGCCTTTTATTTTGCATTTCTCTTTTACTAGTGTTGAGTGAATTCTTTTTTTGGTGGAAGAGCTTCACATAACATCAGTAGCAGTAGCTAATGTTTAAAAGTAATTTTCATGTTTGTGTCCTTATAGAACATGTGAGTTTTTGATTGTGCACTAACCCTCTAATGAGAATTATTCTGAGTTTGGTGTGGCGGAAGTTTTCAAGGGTCAAGAGAGGAGGATGATATAATGTGATCAAGAAGAGTGAAGAGCTTAAGCTTGGGGATGCTCCCATGGATCACCCCAGCATATTTCAAGAAGACTCAAGCGTCTAAGCTTGTGATGCCCAAGGCATCCCCTTCTTCATCAGCAACTTATCAGGTCATCTCTAGTGAAACTATATTTTAATTCTTTCACATCATATGTGCTTTACTTGGAGAGTCTGTGTGCTTTTATTTTCGCATTGTTATTTTATTTTCTGAGATCAACTTGTTGGATCCTAGCAATCTGGTTTGGGAGAGAGACACGCTCCGCTTTTTCATGTGAATACTCATATTCTTCACTTATACTTGTTGAGTATTCTGTTTAGCTACTGCTATGCTTTTAGCTCCTGTTTTTCATGCATCTCTTGTTCAGAGCTGTTATTTCTTTTAGATAAAGTACTCTTTGTTTCATTTATCATTATTTGGAGAGTTTGTGTTGAAATAAGTTGATTGGTGTTTGGTTGGAACAGAAAATGCTGCATGTGGTAGATGGTATAATGAAAAAAACTTACATATTCTTGTAGATCACTGTCTTGGATAATTTGATACTTGTCAATTGTTTTGAGTTATCAAGTAGTTCATGTTTAAGCTTTTGTATCATGTAGTTAAAACCTATTAGTGCAGAAATACCGTAAAGCTTGTTGAAATTTGGTTTGTATGATTGGTATCTCTAAGGTCTAATATTTCTAGTAAAAGGGTTTGGTTAACAAGGAAGACAGTATAGAGTCTTATAATGCTTGCAATATGTTTTCATATGAGTCTTGTTGTCGGTTGATATCCTGTGTTTGCTTCAAATAACCTTGCTAGCCTAAATCTGTACTGAGAGGGAATGCTTCTCGTGCATCCAAAACCTTGAGCCAAAATCCATGCCATTTGTGTCCACCATAACTACCTATATGTGGTATTTCCTTGCCACTCCAAGTAAATTTTTCATGTGCTACCTTTAAACTATTCAAAACTTTATTATTCCTTTTTGTGTCAATGTTTACCAAGCTCATGAGGACGGGGTGGATGTCTTTATGTCACCTGTCAAACAGACTTTACCACCGGACTAGTGGCATATACATCGCTTATCCATTAATTTTGCAAAAAGAGCTGGCAAATGGGGTGCCCAGTCCCAATTAATTACAACTTTAACCGCTTAATTCTCTTCACATTTTTGCCCTGATTTATCAGTCAAGCAATGAAAACAGTGAAATATCTGCATGTGTAAACAAAAGAGAAGAGGGATGATCTGCCTTGCTGGTAGAAATAACGTCCTTCATGGGAGCCGCTCTTAAAAGTCTGGTTGGCAGGGGTCATATTGTACTTTCCATTTTCTGATTCGTTGACAATTAACAAACACCTCCAAAATTTATTTTTACTCTCTATATGATTTCAAAAACTTAAAAAGCTCTAGCACATGATTTAATCCCTGCTTCCCTCTACGAAGGGCCTTTCTTTTACTTTTATGTTGAGTCAGTCTTCCTACTTCTTTCTATCTCAGAAGCAAACACTAGTGTCAACTTTGGTGCAACAATTTTTATATGCTAGTATATTGTACTTATTATATTGCTTTGTGTTGACAAATATCCATGAGATATACATGTTGAAAGTTGAAAGCAATTGCTGAAGCTTAAATTTCCTTTGTGTTGGCTAAATACCTTTTACTTAGAATCTATTGCTTTATGAGTTAACTCTTATGCAAAACTTTTTATGCTTGTCTCGAAAGTACTATTCATGAAAAGTTTTTCTTATATGATTCAGTTGTTTGCTCATTATCTATTTGTTAGCAAACTATAGACCATTGACCTGGATCACTTCATTCATAACATGTGCTTTACAATACTATTTGATCAAGATTATGATGTAGCATGTCACCTCAGAAATTATTTTGTTTTTATCGTTTTACCTACTCGAGGACGAGTAGAACTAAGCTTGGGATGCTTGATACGTCTCAAACGTATCTATAATTTCTGATGTTCATGTTTATATTATACCAATTGCTACATGTTTTATATACACTTCATAGCATTTTTATGCATTTTCTGGGACTAACCTATTAACAAGATGCCACAGTGTCAGTTCCTGTTTTCTGCTGTTTTTGTATTCCAGAAAAAGTTCTGGAAATATTCTCGGAATTGGATGAAACTTGGACATGACCTCCTATTTTTCCAACACGTACACGGAGTCCAAATGAGAGACGAAGGCGACCTAGGAGGCAGCCAGACCATGGGGCGGCGCGGGCCCACCTCCTGCCGCGCCGTGGGGTGGCGTGGCCCCCTCGGGTGCCTCCAGCCGCCGCCCTTTCGCCTATACAATCCCCGACGAGAAAACCCTAAATACCCGAGCCATTATCCACGAAAAGTTCCAGAGACACCGCCATCGTCAACCCTAACTCGGGGGGGGGTTCAGAAGCTCTTCCCGGCACCCTGCCGGAGAGGGAAATCATCACCGGAGGGCTCTACATCGCCATGCCTGCCTCCGGAGTGATGCGTGAGTAGTTCATCCTTGGACTACGGGTCCATAGCAGTAGCTAGATGGTTGTCTCTCCTCCTTGTGCTATCATGTTTAGATCTTGTGAGCTGCCTATCATGATCAAGATCATATTATTGTAATGCTACATGTTGTGTTTGCTGGGATCCGATGAATATTGAATACTATGTCAAGTTGATTATCAATCTATCTTATATGTTATTTATGATCTTGCATGCTCTCCGTTACTAGTAGATGCTTTGGCCAAGTAGATGCTTTTAACTCCAAGAGGGAGGATTTATGCTAGATAGTGGGTTCAGTCTCCAGTAATCTGGGAGAGTGACAGCAACTTTTAAGGTTGTGGATGTGCTGTTGCCACTAGGGGTAAAACAACAATGCTTTGTCTAAGGATAATTGTATTGTTTACATTACGCACTTTACTTAATGCAATAATCTGTTGCTTGCAACTTAATACCAACGGGAAACACGGATGTCAACCTGAAGGTGGATTATTAGTCATAGATGTTGTTGGACAACGGTCTATGTATTATCAATTGCCTAGCTGAAATTTGTTCACCCCGCATGTTAGTTATCTCTTATGGAGAGACACCAGTAGTGAACTGTGGACCCCGGTTCATTCTTTTACACTGATAATACAACCAACTGCAATCATTGTTCCTTTTCATTCTCTGCAATTAAACACTACTTTCCACACCATACGTTTAATCCTTTGTTTTCAGCAAGCCGGTGAGATTGATAACCTCACTGTTTCGTTGAGGTAAAGTAGTTTGATTGTGTTGTGTGCAGGTTCCACGTCAGCGCGCCACTGACAACCTTCAGAAGTGATTTCTTACTCCTACTGGATTGATAACCTTGGTATCTTACAGAGGGAAAACTTGCTGCTGCACTGCTTCATACCTTCCTCTTGGGGTCTCCCCACGAACATGTGCTTTCACGTCATCAAGCAGCTACCTCACCAAAGGGCTCTAGCTCATGGGCCTGCTCCCATGCATGCTACCTCACCAAAGAGCTCTGACTCATGGCCTGCTCCCGTGCACGTCACCTCACCAAGGATCTTGGTGCTTATTCTCCTCGTGAGATACACATGAGGAAACCTATGAGCGCGCATGAGTTATACAACCGTGCATTGCTTGTGGGTATGCCTCCCTGTCTAACGCAGGAAACAAGACGCTCTACAAGGCTGCGGAACTTCAGACCAGCCTCGAGAGGAAAAACACCTCGTCAGGGAACAGGACGCCCTCTACGAGACAAACGTCTCGCAAAGCTAAATCCAGAACTTGTTGAGTTTCCTCCCTCGCGGGTTTCGTCGCCTCTCGAGCCTCCTTTTCACTCTTACGCCCCATGGGCTGCTTGCACGTCAAAGGGGGCTCCCGAGCATCGTGCCTCAAGAGCCCTTACCTCTCTAAGCCTTACGCACCCCCCGGCCTTGTCGAGCCCTGACTCCGGCATACCGAAGCGGCGGTGCTATTACGCTGAAAGTAGGGTCCTAACGACGTAGAGCAAAAAGACATGAGGAAGGGATAAAAGGCCTCCCGAGGGGCGCTCACACTTGCGTACAATGTGGTCTTTACAAGTCATTACAAACAAAGACAGCAAATACTAAGATAACTCGTGCCCCAAGCACATCTTGCAACAGGAGCAGCTCAAGCAGCAGGGTCGCTGTTGTCCTCCTCCTCATCGCCTTCCTCGCCATCCTCCTCCTGGACGGGTCCTCCTCGACCTCAACCCTCTTGAAGCGCTGGACGAACCCCTCCACTTCCTTCCACACCGCGGCGTTCAGCTCCGCGGCACGCTTCTGCTCGACGGGCTTCGTCACGTCCTGGAAATCGAGACCAGGATGGGGCCGTGCGAGGTTGGCGAAGATGCAGCCAACCACGACGCCAAGGAGCTCGCGGCTCTTCGTATCGACAAGGTCATCCAGTCTCGTCACGGCCTTCTCGAAGTTGCCAACGAGCTGCTCGAAGAAGCCGAGGTACGTGGCGGCATCGGCGTTCCCCTCGATAGAGAGCGCGGGGGCCAGAGCCCCCAAGAGGTCCGCAACAGCCCGCGCGTGGACCACCAGAGAGCGGAACATACGCTCTCGCAGGCGCGTCAAGAGCCGCGCAGCCTGTGCGTTGTCCCGAGCCTCATCGACGAGCTGCACCACGGGCGCCACCTGCTGTTGCATGTCGGTCAGGTCCTCCGTCAGGGAAGCAAGGTCTTGCTCCGCGCAGACCTGGGCGTCCCGGGCAGCCAGAAGACGGGAGTCAAACCGCCTCTACTCCGTTCAAGCTCCTTGATGCGAGCGTTGAACTCGTCGTGTTTCTTCGTGAAGCGCTCTTCCTGAACCCGAGCCTTTTTCGCGAACTCTCTGGAGCAGCTGTCGCGAAAGAGCTTCTCCTTGGTCGCGGACTCCTCCTTTATCTTCTCCTCCTTCACGCGGAGGATCTCGTTGGTCTGGAAGAGGCGCTTCTGGAAGAAGGCCTCGTCCTGGGCCACCTTGCCCTCGCGAGACTCCAGGCTCTCCCGCTGCGCGGATTGGTCTTTCTCGACCTGTTCGACCTGCTCCTTGTGCTGGCGCAGCTCTGACTCACGGAAGTCGAGATCTTCCCCGCGCTTCACGATCAGCCCTTCGCGAGTGCGCAGGTCCTCGCGGAACTTCTCCAAGTTTTGCCTCATGGTCTCTGAGTCCGCGATGATTTTTTCCTCGCGGGCCACGAGCTCCTATTGCTTGGCGGTGGTCGCCGCCTCGCGGGCCGCGAGCTTCTGGTGCCTAGCAGCAGTCTCCGCCTCGAGGGCCTCGCGCTTAACACTCAACTCCGCGAGAGTCTCTTCAGCCTCGCGGATAACGCTGGCGCGGACTTCCGCAGCAAAGCGCTGCACCTCCCCACGCTGCGCCTGGGCTGCCTCGTCCTCCCGACGGCAGCGCTCAACGATCTCATGAAGATGGGTCCAAGCTCGCGCAAGGTTAGCGCGTTCTTCCACCGTGGCAAGCTCCTCCTCGGCGTGCTGGGCCTCGAGCCCGTCAAGCGCCTCCCTCGCCAGGCGAAAGGCGACATCGCGGCGAACTACGCTCTGGCGCCGGCCACGAGGAACCAGGGCCCACGCGTCGCCAGGGGGCCCGGAGGCCTCAATGCTCGCCGAAGGCCCAAAGGCATGGCGCTGCGGGCTTGGGGCGGACTCAAGTCGCGCCTGGGGGCTCTGGCGAGAGACTTCTCCCTCCTCCGCATCAGGGGCCCCTCGGGGGCTCCGGGTATCCCCTCCAGGGGTCTCGGCGTCTTTCCGCCCGTGGAGCATGTCCTCCTGCTCGCCAGAGGCAGGATTGGCCTGTTCCGCCGTGGCCGCTCCCGACGCGGCCTCGGGGGCTGCCGCTGTCGCCTCAGGGCCCGCACTGGATGGAGGTGGCTGCGCAGTGATACGTCTCAAATGTATCTATAATTTCTGATGTTCCATATGTTGATATTATACCAATTGTTACATGTTTTATATACACTTCATAGCATTTTTATGCATTTTCTGGGACTAACCTATTAACAAGATGCCACAGTGCCAGTTCCTGTTTTCTGCTGTTTTTGTATTCCAGAAAAGCTAGTCTGGAAATATTCTCGGAATTGGACGAAACTTGGACAGAACCTCCTATTTTTCCAACACGAAGACGGAGTCCAGAGGAGAGACGGAGGAGGGCCACGTGGCACCCACACCATGGGGCCGCGCGGGCCCCCCTGCCGCGCCGTGGGGTGGTGTGGGGCCCTCGTGGCGCCGCAGCCGCCGCCCTTTCGCCTATTTATTCTCCCGACGGAAAACCCTAAATACCCGAGCCATTATCCACGAAAAGTTCCAGAGACGCCGCCGCCGTCAACCCTAGCTCGGGAGGGTTCAGAAGCTCTTCCCGGCACCCTGCCGGAGAGGGGAATCATCACCGGAGGGCTCTACATCACCATGCCTGCCTCCGGAGTGATGCGTGAGTAGTTCATCCTTGGACTACGGGTCCATGCAGTAGCTAGATGGTTGTCTCTCCACTTTATGCTATCATGTTTAGATCTTGTGAGCTGCCTATCATGATCAAGATCATCTTATTGTAATGCTACATGTTGTGTTTGCTGGGATCCGATGAATATTGAATACTATGTCAAGTTGATTATCAATCTATCTTATATGTTATTTATGATCTTGCATGCTTTCCGTTACTAGTAGATGCTTTGGCCAAGTAGATGCTTGTAACTCCAAGAGTGAGTATTTATGCTAGATAGTGGGTTCATGCCTCCGGTAATCTGGGAGAGTGACAATAACTTCTAAGATTGTGGATGTGCTGTTGCCACTAGGGATAAAATAACCGATGCTTAGCTTAAGGGTGCGCCGTTAGGTCTAATGCATTTGTTTACATTACGCACATTACTTAATGCAATTATCCGTTGCTTGCAACTTAATACCAACGGGGAACTCGGTATGACAACCTGGCGGTGGATTATTAGTCATAGACTGTTGGATAACGGTCTATGTATTTTGTCGTAATGCCCACATGAATATCATAGTAATCATCATGTCATATATATGCATTGTCATGCGCTCAATATTTTGTCAATTGCCCAGCTGTAATTTGTTCACCCAGCATGTTAGTTATCTTTTATGGAGAGACACCACTAGTGAACTGTGGACCCCGGTCCATTCTTTTACACTGATAATACAACCAACTGCAAACATTGTTCCTTTTCATTCTCTGCAATTTACTACTGTTTTCCACACCATACGTTTAATCCTTTGTTTTCAGCAAGCCGGTGAGATTGACAACCTCACTGTTTCGTTGGGGCAAAGTAGTTTGATTGTGTTGTGTGCAGGTTCCACGTCAGCGCGCCACTGACAACCTTCAGAAGTGATTTCTTGCTCCTACTGGTTCGATTAAACCTTGGTTTCATACTGAGGGAAACTGCTGCTACACTGCTTCATACCTTCCTCTTGGGGTCTCCCAACGAACGTGTGATCCACGCAATCAAGCTTTTTCTGGCGCCGTTGCCGGGGAGCAAGAGGATTTCTGCAAGGGGAGTTTCACGCTTCCAATCTCTTTACTTTGTTATTGTCTTGCTTAGTTTATTTTTATTTAGTCTTGTTTGCTTTATTTATCAAAAACACAAAAAAATTAGTTACTTTTATTTTCGAATTGTTATTTTTCAGTCTTGTTATCATGTCTAGCCCTGTTCCTGTCATCATGTCACCTGAGGAAGAGATCTTCACTTTCAAGCAAGGGAGTGAGGAGAGTTTTAAAGATGCTTGGTCTAGAATTTTTGAGTCTTATGCTAAAACTGAACCTAAAATGACTTTAAGCCTGCTCTTAGTAGCTTTTATTTTGGTCTTGTTCTTTGCTACAGATATGCTTTAGATGCTGTGGTAGGAGGAGATTTCCTTCGTTATGATGGGGATCAAGCTTTTAATGCTATAAAAAATGATTACAATTTCTAGCCCTCCAATCAGTAAAATTGATTTGGCTTTGACAAGCATAAGTGATAGACTTAACACTCTTGAAACAAACATATCTGGTCTAAAAGAAGGGTATAATCAATTTGTGAACACTATGATAATGTGCCAGTAAATTTTGAACCATCGGGATGGGTTCCCTCAGTAAAAGTTGTTATCAATGGTGAAACTTTTCATGCTCGCTGTGATATTATGTCTGAATTCTGTTTAATGCCCAAGGATATTTTTGATTCCTTAAATCTTTGGGAGCTTTCCAAATGCGAAGATTGTATAATTTTGGGTGATAATACTATTAAATTACCAAGAGGAGTAGCCGAAGGAGTATTTACAAAACTCCTGGGGATAACAATATCTATTATCTTGTCATTGAATGTGCAGGAGTAGGACAAATTACGCTTGGAAGATCTCTGTTGAAACGCTTTGGAGCAATAATAGATGTGGGCCAAGGCACTATGAATTTCGCCTCTTCACCTATGTGTAACCAAGTATTTCCTAAAGATAAGGGTAAGGTAAGAGAGCTAAGCGTAAGATTGTTGATGCTTCATCACTTGGAAACACTTGATTCTTACTTTCTGCGCCTAGCTGAAAGGCGTTAAAGAAAAGCGCTTATGGGAGACAACCCATTATTTTATTTCTGCAATTTTTGAGTCAAGGAGTTGTTTACTTCTGTAACAATTCCTTTGTATCTTTATTTTATCGCATTGTTGTGCCAAGTATTGCCTCTAATAGGAAGATGATGCTAGATTTGGATTTCTGCGCAGGAACAGATTTCTGCTGTTCACCGTTTTAATTCTGTAAAATCACAGAAAAATTATTTAAATCTGCAAATTTTTGTGCGTGATCCTCAGATATGTACGCATCTTTCGTTAGTTTAAAGTTTTTCGATCTGAGCAACGTAAGTGCCTCGAAAAAATTCGTCTTTGCGGACTGTTCTGTTTAGACAGATTCTGTCTTTTATTTTTCGCATTCTCTCTTTTACTAGTGTTGAGTGGAATTCTTTTTTAGGGTGAAGAGCTTCACATAACATCAGTGGCAGTAGTTAATGTTAAAAGTAACGGTCATGTTTGTGTCCTTATAGAACATGTGAGTTTTTGATTGTGCACTAACCCTCTAATGAGAATTACTTTGAGTTTGGTGTGGCGGAAGTTTTCAAGGGTCAAGAGAGAAGGATGATATAATGTGATCAAGAAGAGTGAAGAGCTTAAGCTTGGGGATGCTCCCATGGATCACCCCAGCATATTTCAAGAAGACTCAAGCGTCTAAGCTTGGGGATGCCCAAGGCATCCCCTTCTTCATCAGCAACTTATCAGGTCATCTCTAGTGAAACTATATTTTAATTCTTTCACATCATATGTGCTTTACTTGGAGCGTCTGTGTGCTTTTATTTTCAGTATTTTATTTTTCTTATGGTCAACTTGATTGGACCCCAGCATTCTTGATTGGGAGAGAGACACGCTCCGCTTTTTCATATGAATACTCCTATTCTTCACTTATACTTGTTGAGTATTCTTATCTAGCTATTGCTATGCTTTTAGCTCCTTTTTGCATGCATCTCTTATTCAGAGCTGTTAGTTCTTTTAAAGAAAGTACTCTCTTGCTTCACTTATAATTGTTTGGAGAGTTTATGTTGAAATAAATTGATTGGTGTTTGGTTGGAACAGAAAATGTTGCATGTGGTAGATGGTATAATGGAAAAAGCTTACATATTCTTGTAGATCACTGTATTGGATAATTTGATACTTGTCAATTGTTTTGAGTTATCAAGTAGTTCATGTTTAAGCTTTTGTATCATGTAGTTAAAACCTATTAATGAAGAACTACCGTAAAGCTCGTTGAAATTTGGTTTGCATGATTGGTATCTCTAAGGTCTAGATATTTTCTAGTAAAAGGGTTTGGTTAACAAGGAAGACAGTGTAGAGTCTTATAATGCTTGCAATATGTTTTCATATAAGTCTTGCTGTGTCGGTTGATATCCTGTGTTTGCTTCAAATAACCTTGCTAGCCTAAACTCTGTACTGAGAGGGAATGCTTCTCGTGCATCCAAAACCTTGAGCCAAAATCCATGCCATCTGTGTCCACCATAACTACCTATATGTGGTATTTCCTTGCCATTCCAAGTAAATTTTTCATGTGCTACCTTTAAACTATTCAAAATTATTACTCCTATTTTGTGTCAATGTTTACCAAGCTCATGAGGACGGGGTGGATGTCTTTATGTCAACTGTCAAACAGACTTTACCACCGGACTAGCGGCATATACATCCGCTTATCCATTAATTTTGCAAAAAGAGCTGGCAAATGGGGTGCCCAGTCCCAATTAATTACAACTTTAACCGCTTAATTCTCTTCACATTTTTGCCCTGATTTATCAGTCAAGCAATGACAAACAGTGAAATATCTGCATGTGTAAACAAAAGAGAAAGAGGGATGATCTGCCTTGCTGGTAGAAATAACGTCCTTCATGGGAGCCGCTCTTAAAAGTCTGGTTGGCAGGGGTCATATTGTACTTTCCATTTTCTGATTCGTTGACAATTAACAAACACCTCTCAAAACTTATTTTTACTCTCTATATGATTTCAAAAACTTAAAAAGCTCTAGCACATGATTTAATCCCTGCTTCCCTCTGCGAAGGGCCTTTCTTTTACTTTTATGTTGAGTCAGTTTTCCTACTTCTTTCTATCTTAGAAGCAAACACTAGTGTCAACTTTGGTGCAACAATTTTTATATGCTGTATATTGCACTTATTATATGCTTTGTGTTGACAAATATCCATGAGATATATATGTTGAAAGTTGAAAGCAATTGCTGAACTTAAATCTTCCTTTGTGTTGGTTAAATACCTTTTACTTAGAATCTATTGCTTTATGAGTTAACTCTTATGCAAAACTCTTTGATGCTTGTCTCGAAAGTACTATTCATGAAAAGTTTTTGCTTATATGATTCAGTTGTTTGCTCATTATCTACTTGCTAGCAAACTATAGACCATTGACCTGGATCACTTCATTCATAACATGTGCTTTACAATATATTTGATCAAGATTATGATTGTAGCATGTCACCTCAGAAATTATTTTGTTTTTATCGTTTTACCTACTCGAGGACGAGTAGAACTAAGCTTGGGGATGCTTGATACGTCTCAAACGTATCTATAATTTCTGATGTTCCATGTTGATATTATACCAATTGTTACATGTTTTATATACACTTCATAGCATTTTTATGCATTTTCTGGGACTAACCTATTAACAAGATGCCACAGTGCCAGTTCCTGTTTTCTGCTGTTTTTGTATTCCAGAAAAGCTAGTCTGGAAATATTCTCGGAATTGGACGAAACTTGGACAGAACCTCCTATTTTTCCAACACGAAGACGGAGTCCAGAGGAGAGACGGAGGAGGGCCACGTGGCACCCACACCATGGGGCCGCGCGGGCCCCCCTGCCGCGCCGTGGGGTGGTGTGGGGCCCTCGTGGCTCCGCAGCCGCCGCCCTTTCGCCTATTTATTCTCCCGACGCGAAAACCCTAAATACCCGAGCCATTATCCACGAAAAGTTCCAGAGACGCCGCCGTCAACCCTAGCTCGGGAGGGTTCAGAAGCTCTTCCCGGCACCCTGCCGGAGAGGGGAATCATCACCGGAGGGCTCTACATCACCATGCCTGCCTCCGGAGTGATGCGTGAGTAGTTCATCCTTGGACTACGGGTCCATGGCAGTAGCTAGATGGTTGTCTCTCCACTTTATGCTATCATGTTTAGATCTTGTGAGCTGCCTATCATGATCAAGATCATCTTATTGTAATGCTACATGTTGTGTTTGCTGGGATCCGATGAATATTGAATACTATGTCAAGTTGATTATCAATCTATCTTATATGTTATTTATGATCTTGCATGCTTTCCGTTACTAGTAGATGCTTTGGCCAAGTAGATGCTTGTAACTCCAAGAGTGAGTATTTATGCTAGATAGTGGGTTCATGCCTCCGGTAATCTGGGAGAGTGACAATAACTTCTAAGATTGTGGATGTGCTGTTGCCACTAGGGATAAAATAACCGATGCTTAGCTTAAGGGTGCGCCGTTAGGTCTAATGCATTTGTTTACATTACGCACATTACTTAATGCAATTATCCGTTGCTTGCAACTTAATACCAACGGGGAACTCGGTATGACAACCTGGCGGTGGATTATTAGTCATAGACGCTGTTGGATAACGGTCTATGTATTTTGTCGTAATGCCCACATGAATATCATAGTAATCATCATGTCATATATATGCATTGTCATGCGCTCAATATTTTGTCAATTGCCCAGCTGTAATTTGTTCACCCAGCATGTTAGTTATCTTTTATGGAGAGACACCACTAGTGAACTGTGGACCCCGGTCCATTCTTTTACACTGATAATACAACCAACTGCAAACTGTTCCTTTTCATTCTCTGCAATTTACTACTGTTTTCCACACCATACGTTTAATCCTTTGTTTTCAGCAAGCCGGTGAGATTGACAACCTCACTGTTTCGTTGGGGCAAAGTAGTTTGATTGTGTTGTGTGCAGGTTCCACGTCAGCGCGCCACTGACAACCTTCAGAAGTGATTTCTTGCTCCTACTGGTCGATTAAACCTTGGTTTCATACTGAGGGAAACTGCTGCTACACTGCTTCATACCTTCCTCTTGGGGTCTCCCAGAGAACATGTGATCCACGCAATCAAGCAGCGGTCCCTCTGTCTCGGCGTCGACGTGCTCCTCCGCCGACATCGCGGCCTTCGCTGCCGCCTCTTTTGCCGTCTTCTCCGGCGCAGACGCCGCGGTCACTCCACCGTCTCTTCCGCCGCCTTCTCCTGCCACGCAGGGGAAGTGGCGGGCTGCTCAGGCGACGGCACCGTCGCGTCGGTCTCCCCCTCTTCGCGGCGTACACCCGCAGGAGGAGTGGAAGCCACAACCTCGCGATGTGGCTCCCCGACAGCAGGCACCGCAGACGCCGTTGCGGCACTGGAGCTCTCTCCGACCTTCCGGAGCCTGCGCCGTTTCGTCTCCGTGGGAAGCCTGGCGAAGAAAACAATCAGAAATCCCCCGAGAGGGTCACTCAAGAACACATCAAAAGGACGGGAACACGAGACTTACCCGGCGGTGTCGATCCACCTCTTCGCCGCCCGCTGCGGCTGCGAGGTGCTTGCCTCCGCCCCCTCCTGGGGCGCATCCGCTCCCTCCTCGCGAGGAGCGCTCTTCGGACTCCCAGCAGGCTTGTCGTGGAGTGCCTTGGTGCAGGGGTCGCGACGGCCTAGCGAGGCCTCATCGTCGTCGCTCTCATCCTCCTCAATGCGTCGCGAGGGGACGACGAGATACGGGTCGTCGCTGCCTGAGGAGACCTCGTGGATCTCAGCTTTAGGCGGTACGTCCCTCGAGGAGCACGCATCCCCCGCCGAGGGATTAGCGCTCCCTGAGGCACGATCAACATCCGCGTCCGACGCCGCTGGCGTCTCCGCCGTCTCTTATCCACCATCAGCGGGCGCCGCCTGCTCCGCCGACGCCGGGTTGTCACGGGGCCCTACCTGCCCCTCAGGCACCAGGCCCCACTGATCGAACTTGGGCATCCTCTCCAAAAATTTGAGTAGAGATTCGGTCTCGAACTTGTGGAGCGGCTCCGCGAAGTGAGACGACGGCTTGGGGATGGATGGAGATGTGAACATGATCTCCATGATGCCATCCACTTCCCCCTTTGAGAAGAGGGCAGAGTTCAAGCGCATCTTGTCCGTCAGGCCTGAGTACATCCACATCAGCTCCGAGTGCGCCTGGAGCGGAGCGATGCGGCGCCTCACGAAGTCCTTGGCCACCATCTGGCCAGTAAGGCCAGCCTCTCGAAGCTCCTCCAGACGACCGACCTGGCTGCCAAGTGTTGGGCCCGTGATACCCTCGCTCGCCCAGCATATCCTCTTCGCCGGGGGCGCGTCAGGCAATTTGAAGAAGGGGCTTGACCTCTTGGCGTCCACAAAGAGCCACCGCTTAAGGAAATCATCCACCTTCTTCGTCAGATTGGAGATGGCATTCTCACCGGCCCACGCAATGTGGATGTAGACGCCGCCCATGCCGTCGGTGATGCGGAAGGAGACGCACCCCATCCGCTCGTGATGCACCGTGAACCGGAGCACGTAGAAGCTACGAAAGATGGCAACCGAAGGTGGAACGCCGATGTACGCCTCGCAGAGGTAGGCGAAGATGGCGAGAATGAGAATGGAGTTGGGGTGAAGGTGAAGAATCTGGATCTGGTAGAACTCCAGAACCGCCAGGAAAAAGTCAGAGAAAGGGGGCACAAGCCCAGCGAAGAGGGTGTGAAGGAAGACGGGGTAGAAGGTGGCACCGAGCTTGCCGAGGTCGCTCGCCGGCTTAAGCGCCGTGGCCTTGTGCTCGTTTGTCTTGGAGGCCACCATGTGGCGCACCTTGTTCAGCTGCGCCTCCGTGCCGATGCGGTACCCGACCAGCGCCAGCTTGAGGGCTCCGTCCTGCTTCATCGCGGCAGGCTCGCTCGCCTGCGCCACCTTCTTGCCCTTCCTGGAGCCTGCAGTTTTCTTGGACGCCATCGCAGCTGGATTGCAGAGAGGGAGAAGCTCGGAAAAGATGTGTGCTCTGGGAAGGAGGAGGCGAAAGGGGAAGAACAAAGTAATGAGCACCTGCGCCGCACTCGCAGGCTTTATCACCCGGCGAAGCCGTTACCAAGGCGTGGTGGGCCCGCCACCACGCCCGTCTGGGGATTCATGACCTTGAAGTCAAGAATAGAGCCCTTCTTGGTAAATGGTTGTTTAAACTTCTTACCGAAAATGGGGTTTGGCAAACTCTACTATGGAGAAAGTATATTGGCTCAAGTGCGATATCACAGGTTTCGTGGAAACCAGGTGATTCACATTTTTGGGCCGGCCTAATGGCAACGAAGAAATTCTTCTTCCATATGGCTCTTTCTCAATTAAGGATGGATCAGAGATAAGGTTTTGGGAGGATAGTTGACTAGGCAACACCACTCTCCGAGAACAGTATCCTGCTTTATACGCCATTGTCCTTGGACGTCACAAAAGCGACACTCTTGCTTCGGTGTTGGAGAATTTTCCTCCAAATGTGACGTTCAGAAGAGATCTTGTTGGTCCTAGGCTAGCAGCTTGGCACGAGTTGCTACAGCAGCTAGCTTCCGTCAATTTGACGCAGGGGACTGACGAGTTTCGTTGGAATTTACACAAGAGTGGTAAATTCTCTGTGGAGTCTATGTATAAAGCTCTAATCCAACCGGATGTGCCAGTAGATAATAATAAGAAAATCTGGAAGTTGAAGATTCTACTAAAAAGACAAGGTCTTTGCGTGGTATCTTCGTCGAGGGGTAATTCTTACAAAAGATAATCTTGCAAACCGCAATTGGCATGGGAGTAAAAAGTGTGTCTTCTGTCACAAGGACGAGACAATTAAGCACTTATTCTTTGAGTGTAAATTTGCTAGTTCTATATGGTCAATCATCCAGATAGGTTCTACCTTATACCCACCTAGAAGCATTGCTAATATTTTTGGCAACTGGCTCAATGGTGTGGATCATAGGTTCAAACAACTTATTAGGGTGGCAGCGCTTGCCGTTATTTGGTCGCTTTGGCTGTGTAGAAATGACAAGGTTTTTGATGATAAAAATTCTTCTCTTATGCAGGTTATCTACAGGAGTACAGCTACACTCCGTTCGTGGTCTCCGTTGCAACGTGTGGTGCATCGCGACCTGTTTACGGAGGTTTGTACAAGACTGGAGGAGACGGCGAGAGACTTTTTATCCCAACATGGATGGCAGCATAATTTGCGGATTGGCCTCCACCTTCATAGGCGTCTTTACAATTTCTCATTATGATATGTAATTCGCCTTTTTCTTTTCGTACTATTGAACTTGTGATGGCTGTGTGCATCTAGTTATGCAGAGGCCGGGTGTAATGCTTAAAACTCTTTAAGTAATAAAGCTCCCTTTATCAAAAAAGCATTCCCGGAGGTCACTGATGTGATTAGTCTTGAACCGTGGAGTCAATTTGGCAAAACAATCGCATTGATATGGTCAAGTCAGTTCCTGGTACTACTCAATGGCGGTGAACAAGGCAGTGGTTTCCATGAGTTATCTCTTGCTCTTGTCGCTTGGACCGACGACTCCCTATCCACTGAACCAAGTGGAGGGGTGGAATACACACGGTTGACATGGGATCCCGGGCATTCGACATGGAATTGGTGGCTCTCTATGTGCAACGACCAAGCACCATTTCAAGGAGGGAGGCATATGCTAGCTTTGGGTCGACACAAGGAGTTCCGTTCGCCATGGGATCCAGGCAGGTTCTCCATGATGTCGGCTTGGGGTCAAGCCATTTCAAGGAGGGAGGGATGTTAGGGCATGTACAATGTTGGAGAAAGCGGCCTTTTCTTGTGCCTTCCATGTCAGCAAGAGAAGGCAAGAAAACGTATTGTACAATGCCTTATTGCTTAGTGCTAACTCTACCTCTTTCAATGGGTGCAAAAATATAGGGATAAAGAATAAATAGTACCCTGCATGATACGGCTCGACGGGGGTGGGGTGGGCTTCTACGTTACACCATTTTAACACAAATAAATGGGAAGGAGTTCAGCAGATGGCCACGAAGGCTGGATCGAATACGTCCCGCCGCCGGATCACAGTCGGGCGCTGGCGATTAGATCTGTTTCTTTATTTCTTTTAAACGGAGAAGAAGAGTAATGCGGGTATGATGACTTCTTGTAATCTCAACTGTTATAAGTAAAATCGACAGATTATATATTTCTAACACATGTGAATTAACATGGTGTCTTATTTAGTACTGCGTGTTGAAGACTTGTACCCGCTTAATGTTGTACGTACTTCTCCATCATGTAATCTCAACGTCACAAATAAAATCAACAGATTATATATTTCTAACACATGTGGATTAACGTTGTGTCTTTATTTAGTATCATGTATATTGTTTTTAGTTTATAATAGATAGATAGATAGATAGATAGATAGATAGATAGATAATGATGATTTTTATGAGCGTGTAAAATTTTGTTAAAAAATACGTTATATTTTGGGCTACACAAAAATCACAAAGATGTGTCTCTAACTAGGCATTGCAAAATTTAATTTGGTCTCCACATTTGTCTTTTTTATGTAGGTTGTATATGAGATGATAATTCGACCAAAATTTATACCTACAATTTAGACATCCATTTGTACTTGAATATTCATTTTTAGAGGAACTAAATGAAGTTTGGCATTTTTCAAAAAATCAGGCGACATGAAGTGCGGGCTCTCTTTGGGGTTTGTGCTGAAACTAGTGCATATCCGGTCAGATAACGCTCAAACCACTTCATATTTCACATTTTCCCCGTAATCAGATTTAGTATCAGCAGTAGTTGAGCTCTGACAGTTCAAAAAAAAAAGTAGTTGAGCTCTGATCAGCTTGAGTCGGCGATTATATAGCTAGCTAAAACAGATTGATTTGCTACAAACACCACGCAGCGACGATGTCAATGCTAGATAAAGGAGAGCGTCAGCCAAAAAAAAGCTAGATAAAGGAGTAGGTACGGATCCTGGCCATTTATTAAAATATATTCCTAACACGTTTAGCCGCATGAACATAGATGTTTGCATATATGGTGTATTGATCAAATGGTGTAATGTGTATTTTTATTCACTTATCTATTTTTCCATCACTTCAAAGACAACAGACATCACGTGATCTTCAAATAGAGGGAAGAGCTTATTGCACGTAGATAAAATAGGTGAGTGTTAACACCAACCACGGTTATTAACCCAAAAAAAACTACTTAGTGGCAACGGAGAATGCTTGTTGAAGAGATCAAGAGAGAGTAGAAGATATTTAACAATTGACCAATCACAACAATAAAAATCAAAAAGCACGCTGCATAGAGGCTCGGTATTACCCACGAGAATTGTGCTCTGTTGGTGTACTATCGACACAGAGATTGTGGAGCGACAGAATGGTGGGCTGGACATGTTCCCATTTGAATTTAAGAGGAAGTTCCCGACCAGACTCAACTTTGCCTAGAGGATCAACAAGATCCAATGGAAAACCATCCCAATTCATGTACCTACAGAATCGGTATTATATCATGGCCAACTCTACGTCGAATTGTCCCAAGCTACCGTGAAGAACAACATAAGGATCCTCGCCATCAAGGATAAGTGAAAGACCCGGACCAACAATTCAAAAAGGCAAAAAAGACCCGAGTCCTTATTAACGACCATGCAAAACATATTTACAAGTAACTTCTTAGCATGCACTTGAAGTCACTGGACCTCATTACATACCTCCCATTAGTGGCATCTTAAAAGATTTAATGTTGCAAAACATATTTTTTAATACCATATGCATATCTATACGTGAATAGTTATCTGTATTTTATGTTTACACGTGAAGACAAGTGTGATGAAAAAACAAACTCAACGACCGGTGACAATGCACGGCCATTCAACTAGAGGCTTTGTGAACTCATTTTTATCATTCATATCGTATTGCTCGTTTTGATTATCGTCAAAGCAAATTCAGATGGCAAACGACATGTACCTTTTGTATATCCAAGGCATACAACACAAATCATCATATAAACTATGATGTTTGAGTGGTATAAAATATATTAAATTGTTTTCTAGGTTTGTGAGACTATTTTTGTTTCTATTTTAACCCGTTGTAACGCACGGGCATTGTGCTAGTCAGATTTAGTATCAGCAGTAGTTGAGCTCTGATAGTTCAAAAATAAATAAATAGTGGAGCTCTGATCAGCTTGAGTCGAAATAATATAGCGTGGTTCCTGGCTGTACGTGATTCCTACTGCGATGCCATATAAAAAGCCGAGCTGGCTGTTACGGGATAGCACTTACGTACGGGAGTACGTGGAGAAACCAAACTTCCCGTAAGTCTAGCATTATTGAAAGCCGAACCAACCCTTGTTGAAAGAAAAAAAATGAACAAACGAAGGACGACAATCAATCAATTCTTAAGCCGAGGATATGGGTACAATAAAGCGCGCAGATCCACAGTGACCAATAAAACAGTATGCACATGGAAGGAGCCGGAGGCGCCGCTGGCACCGTTCGCATCGTGTCCCGGCGAATGGTCCGGCCGTCGAACGGCGACGCACCACCGCGACAGGACATCCACCTCACGCCGTGGGACCTCCGCTTAATCAGCGCGGACTACATCCAGAAGGGCGTCCTCCTGCCAGCGCCTCCCGTCGGCGGCGACCGCCTTGTCGGCACCCTCGCGTCGTCTTTGGCGCGCACCTACGGAGCACGGATACGGTGTTGAGAACGCGTGTCCGTGTCGGATACAGTATCCGATATGGATACTGCTCCGATACTGTATCGATACGGTTTCTGGCTGTATCAAAATTAAAACAATTATGGCTAATTCGGATACCTCGGCCGATACGTTTTGGACACGAATTCGATACGGCCCAGCCCAATTCGTGTCCAACACAGCCGCCTCATCCCTCTTGGGCGACCTAGCCGGTAACCTCCCATCGTCCCTCCCACCCTCCCCCGAGTCCCCAACACAGCCGCCTCATCCCTCCTGGGCGGCGCCGGTAGATCCACATCCAGCGGCCGGGGGCGACCTAGCCGGCGGCGACGACCCAGCAGGCAGCCGGAGCCGGGTGGAAGCCAGCAGCAGGCCAGCAGCTTGTCGTCTCCTTCCTGGCTTCCTCGCCTCCTCAGGTCCTCCTCTCCAGCAGCCGTAGCAGGTACCAACTCCTTCCACCTTTGATCCTCGTGCTCTTCTTCCTCCATCCTCGTGTCATGTAGTGTTGGATCTACTTCATCTACTGCACACAATCCCAACAGTAGTACATCTAGTAAGAAGAGGAGGGGAGATGGACCTAGTACTGAGTTAGAGAAAGCTTGGGCTAATGATCTTCGCAACCAATTGGAGCACATGTAGCTTCATTCATAGTGTCAGCAGAAATGCCTTAACTCCTGAGCGTGCACAAGACTTGGTTTTCACCCATTCTAATTTGAGATTGCTCTCAAGAAGATCAGATTCATACAAGAAGGGTGAATCAATTATGTGGGATGTGGGAGGAGATGCTTATGAGTCTCTCACGGGTGTTGGTCTACTTGAAGTTGCAAACTTGTCAATTGATGAGCCAGAGTTGCAAGCCATCTCATTTGGAGATGTGTGATAGCGTGGATCACACGTTCGCTGGGAGACCCCAAGAGGAAGGTATGATGCAATATAGAAGCAATTTTCACTCAGTATGAAACCAAGGTTTAATCGAATCAGTAGGAGCAAGAAATCGCTTCGGAAGGTTGTTCGTGGCGGAATATGGCACGGCGCAGCACCAGGGAATCCGGCGCCAACATGGAATCTGCACACAACACAATCAAACTATTTTGCCCCAACGAAACAGTGAGGTTGTCAATCTCACCGGCTTGCTGAAAACAAAGGATTAAACGTATGGTGTGGAAAACAGTAGTAAATTGCAGAGAATGAAAAGGAACAGTGTTTGCAGTTGGTTGTATTATCAGTGTAAAATAATGGACCGGGGTCCACAGTTCACTAGTGGTGTCACTCCATAACAGATAACTAACATGCTGGGTGAACAAATTACAGCTGGGCAATTGACAAAATATTGAGCGCATAACAATGCATATATATGACATGATGATTACTATGATATTCATGTGGGCATTACGACAAAATACATAGACCGTTATCCAATAAAGTCTATGACTAATAATCCACCGCCAGGTTGTCATACCGAGTTCCCCGTTGGTATTAAGTTGCAAGCAACGGATAATTACATTAAGAAATGTGCGTAAAGTAAACAAATGCATTAGACCTAACGGCGTACCCTTAAGCTAAGCATCGGTTATTTTATCCCTAGTGGCAACAGCACATCCACAATCTTAGAAGTTGTTGTCACTCTCCCAGATTACCGGAGGCATGAACCCACTATCTAGCATAAATACTCACTCTTGGAGTTACAAGCATCTACTTGGCCAAAGCATCTACTAGTAACGGAAAGCATGTAAGATCATAAATAACATATAAGATAGATTGATAATCAACTTGACATAGTATTCAATATTCATCGGATCCCAGCAAACACAAAATGTAGCATTACAATAAGATGATCTTGATCATGATAGGCAGCTCACAAGATCTAAACATGATAGCATAAAGTGGAGAGACAACAATCTAGCTACTGCCATGGACCCGTAGTCCAAGGATGAACTACTCACGCATCACTCCGGAGGCAGGCATGGTGATGTAGAGCCCTCCGGTGATGATTCTCCTCCGGCAGGGTGCCGGGAAGAGCTTCTGAACCCTCCCGAGCTAGGGTTGACGGTGGCGGCGTCTCTGGAACTTTTCGTGGATAATGGCTCAGGTATCTAGGGTTTTCGCGTCGGGAGGAATAAATAGGCGAAAGGGCGGCGGCTGCGGAGCCACGAGGGCCCCACACCACCCCAC
The DNA here is from genome assembly GCA_947311845.1 of Poa pratensis. Classification (NCBI taxonomy): domain Eukaryota; kingdom Viridiplantae; phylum Streptophyta; class Magnoliopsida; order Poales; family Poaceae; genus Poa; species Poa pratensis. The sequence goes on from CAMZMU010000041.1 coordinate 88,178,564, forward strand.
GGCGCGGTTTGGGGTGGGCCCGCGCGGCCCCATGGTGTGGCTGGCTCACGGCCCCCCTCCGTGTCTCCTTTGGACTCCGTCTTCGTGTTGGAAAAATAGAAGGTTCTGTCCAAGTTTCGTCCAATTCCGAGAATATTTCCAGACTAGCTTTTCTGGAATACAAAAACAGCAGAAAACATGAACTGGCACTGTGGCATCTTGTTAATAGGTTAGTCCCAGAAAATACATAAAAATGCTATGAAGTGTATATAAAACATGTAACAATTGGTATAATATCAACATGAAACATCAGAAATTATAGATACGTTTGAGACGTATCAAGCATCCCCAAGCTTAGTTCTACTCGTCCTCGAGTAGGTAAAACGATAAAAACAAAATAATTTCTGAGGTGACATGCAACAATCATAATCTTGATCAAATAATACTGTAAAGCACATGTTATGAATGAAGTGATCCAGGTCAATGGTCTATAGTTTGCTAGCAAGTAGATAATGAGCAAACAACTGAATCATATAAGCAAAAACTTTTCATGAATAGTACTTTTGAGACAAGCATCAAGGAGTTTTGCATAAGAGTTAACTCATAAAGCAATAGATTCTAAGCAAAAGGTGTTTAACCAACACAAAGGAAGATTTAAGTTTCAGCAATTACTTTCAACTTTCAACATATATATCTCATGGATATTTGTCAACACAAAGCATATAATAAGTGCAATATATGAGCATATAAAAATTGTTGCACCAAAGTTGACACTAGTGTTTGCTTCTAAGATAGAAAGAAGTAGGTAAACTGACTCAACATAAAAGTAAAAGAAAGACCCTTCGCAGAGGGAAGCAGGGATTAAATCATGTGCTAGAGCTTTTTAAGTTTTTGAAATCATATAGAGAGTAAAAATAAGTTTTGAGAGGTGTTTGTTAATTGTCAACGAATCAGAAAATGAAAAGTACAATATGACCCCTGCCAACCAGACTTTTAAGAGCGCCTCCCATGAAGGACGTTATTTCTACCAGCAAGGCAGATCATCCCTCTTTCTCTTTTGTTTACACATGCAGATATTTCACTGTTTGTCATTGCTTGTCTGATAAATCAGCGCAAGAATGTGAAGAGAATTAAGCGGTTAAAGTTGTAATTAATTGGGACTGGGCACCCCATTTGTCAGCTCTTTTTGCAAAATTAATGGATAAGCGGATGTATATGCCGCTAGTCCGGTGGTAAAGTCTGTTTGACAGTTAACATAAAGACATCCACCCCGTCCTCATGAGCTTGGTAAACATTGACACAAAATAGGAGTAATAAAGTTTGAATAGTTTAAAGGTAGCACATGAAAATTTTACTTGGAATGGCAAGAAAATACCACATATAGGTAGTTATGGTGGACACAGATGGCACGGATTTGGCTCAAGGTTTTTGTGGCGCCCCGACCCGACTGCTATACAGTGATGCTGTGTGTCACCGGTTAAGCGATACAACCGGAGGTTACGGGTTTACCAATCCCCGGCCAAAACCTTTGGCAGGCGTTGCTGGGTACACCTCACACCAGACAACACAACACCCCGATTGATGCCTTAACACAGGCACAACTATCAAAGCATAATAGTAAGATCAAGACTTGTGGAACAACTGGCACAACACAGACTCTACGACACAAATCATATAGTTCAACTCTTATACAGAGAAAGATAGCAAATGACAACCAGAGGTCACAGACCCAACATTACATCAAGCGGAAGCGAAATAGGTTGTTCTAAACAACAAGACCCAACATATGGCCTAAGAGGCCTACAGATAAACATCACAACGCCAGCTGCTCCAGGATGTCCCAAGCTGCCACCTGGGAACCCCAGACTACTCGTCGACGTCCACAAAGAACCCACCTTCGAGATCGGTGAAGTCCTCCTCTGAAACAAAAGCAAAGACGTTGAGTTCGACGAACTCGCAAGATTAAGAGCTAATATATGCTCGATGATTAGCTTTCAAGGTTTTAGGCTGTTTTGCATAAAGCTGATTTTATTTATGAAAACATAACTCCATGGCATCGACTAATCAGATTATTTTGAAAAGGGGTAAGAAGTAACTCTTTACTTTGATCAACTTGCTCATCAACAACCCGCATCAACCACTGTACCTGTTCATCAAAGGCACCTCCCCGAATCACCCTCGAGGAAGCTCACCTTGCATTTGTGAGTGGTACCTTTAGTACCCAGTTTTTACTCATTCCGTTAAAGTTATTCTATGATCCTACCTTCACTTCCCAAGTTCGTCCATAACCGCGGACACGGCTTTTCGAAAAGATTTAACCCTGCAGGGGTGCACTGTGTTTACCTTCGGTACCGCCCGGCTCATCGCCTACGCTTAGCTCTCTTCCGGGAAAGCCGGCTGAGTGGGAACGGTTACAACCTTTACCTCGTTAAGGACTAACCAGGATCATCAGTGAGGACGAAGCACGGATCATCGACACCGTGCCCCGTGGCCACTCATTTTCCTAACACAACCATCCTCATCCCAGTCTTGGCCACCATCTTCACGCACACGCAAATGGAAGCTCAAACTAGAGGACCCTGGCTAGTCCCGCTCAAGTTAGTTGGTCGACGGGGGTTCCATATAGCCCACCGAAAGGAAGCGCGCTCATTCTTGGTTCAAGAGGTAAAGAACTCGCACCTAGGCGACGGGAACGAGACAAAGCACCACCATACCAAAGTGGCCTCTCATCCCCACCTTTAAGCATTTTATTACCTGTCACCACAATTTCTCCACCATCATCTGAACACTTCAATAACCTGTTTCCAACATGAAGTATCCATCGGACGGCTAAGCATTTAACTAAGCATGGCTAAGCATCAACATTGCATAGTTAAGTATTTCAGGCCAACAATACAATCCTATGGATATTAGGAGGGAAAACAGGTAATGGCATGGGAATCATAATGCAACTATAGGATACTCTAATCCGAATCAAATTGACATTTGGAACCGCATGCAATATTATAGTGGAGAAAATATTTGCGGAAAATAGGATAAGATATGCTCAGAGGGGGGATTACGCTTGCCTTGTTCAGAGTGCTGGTAGTACTGCTCGGCGGGGTATTGAGGTGGAACCCCGTCTGCTTGATCTATCGGAGCACAAAACACGGGAAGAAACAATCAATCACCACACATGTTAGACGAATGCAATGCGCAAACAAAATGATGTCATGACATGGGTATGCAATGATAACATCAGATAAAGTTAGCTAACAATTTAAATGGAGGGCCAAATAATTAGTGCAATTATTTGGAAGCAACCCATATTTAACTTAATGACCACATTGTTCATACATTTAATACCTTACTAAGAAGTGGTTCAAATATGCATGAACATGGCATGAATGGATAGGGTTTGTTCTCCGATCGAATTGGTACCTCCTTTGTGGTTTTCCGAGTACCGATGAATAATCAGTGAATTAAAGAATTAAATGAATTTAATTCTTTTATTCAATTTAGGAGTAACATCCAATAAATATTTGTGATCATGAGGTGAGATTTGCATGGTTAGCTAGTATTTGAGTTGCTGATCACCGTGATATCTTATTCGCTAAAATTGAAGCAATATTTAAATAGTTATCAATTATTTTATTTTAGAAAGAAAAAGAAAACTGTTTTTACTGTTCCGGCCGGTCCACAGCCCGGTTGGGCCGGCTTGCAGGCCGGCCTCGTAACAGAGAAGACCGGCCAGCAGCCCGGTCTGGGCCGGCTCCTGGGCCGGCTATGGGCCCGAGACGGCCGGTTCGCAGCCCGGCTAAGCCGTTGCCACGGCCGGGCAACGTTCTTCGTCGACAGGAGCATGGCGACAGTGGCGATGTTCACAGCTACGGCGTGGATCGATACGAGCACGGGGAAAAGGAGAAAGGGAGGTCCCGGAGGTCGGCGGCTCACCCTGAGCAAGTAGGAGCATACGGCGAGGTCGGAGACGGCGCTACGGCGACGAAATCGCCCGCGGCGTCCGCGGCCGGAGCTCGGGAAGAGTTGGATGGCGGCGTCGATTGCGGCCCTCCCGCGTCGATTCCTCCGGCGGAGATGGGTGAGGACGGCGAGGCGGAGCCAGCGGTGCTCTTCGATTCATCGAGGGCGGCTCTGAGCGACGGCGAGGCGGCGGCGGAGCCCGGCGGCCGGGGCTCGGGTGTGGGAAGAAAAGTGGATCGAGGGAGGCCCCAGGCGAGCAAGGGGGAGTGGATAGAGAGGGCAGAGTGGAGCGGCCTCGTGGTCTTCTGCTCCTCTCCACGGCGCGGCAGGAGGACGTGGGGCAAGGCGCGGCACGGTGCTGGTGCGGCGCGAGCTCGCACTTGTTCGCACGGTCGCTACAGCGTAGGAGACGGTGAATTGCAAAGAGGCCCCTGGCAGAAAATCTTCCATCACCGATTAGTCCTTGCTTCCTTTTCTTTTATTCCAGCAGGTTTTAGGGATTTTTCTGGAGGCACTTAAACATTTAGATAAAATCTGAGAAAAATTGGGGAGGCTCCCCTTAGCATTTAGTAGCTCCACAAATTTTAGTGTCTCCAAATAAAATGTTTTTGACAACATTTGTTCATAGGTTCAAATTAGGGCATTTTGCTCGATTCAAAAGGTTGCTCTTTTGGAGAATTAAAAGCAAGTGCAAAAATATTGTGTTGAAAACTTGGAACCTCATTGACAAATATAAGATGTCAAAGATAAAAGTTGTTTTGCAAGTTTGAACACTTGCATTACTTTGGGATTTTGTTTAAACAAGTTTTAGCATTTTGTTTTCCAAAGTTGTCAAACCCATTTTGTGTGTTGTTTAGCAACTTAATTTTGATGCCATGATGCAATGCAACACAAAAGCGAAAATTTTTCTCGGGTTTTAAGGTTTTCAAATTTCGGGCTGTTACAGTTTTGGATGCACGAGAAGCATTCCCTCTCAGTACAGAGTTTAGGCTAGCAAGGTTATTTGAAGCAAACACAGGATATCAACCGACACAGCAAGGATTATATGAAAACATATTGCAAGCATTATAAGACTCTACACTGTCTTCCTTGTTAACCAAACCCTTTTACTAGAAAATATCTAGACCTTAGAGATACCAATCATGCAAACCAAATTTCAACGAGCTTTACGGTAGTTCTTCATTAATAGGTTTTAACTACATGATACAAAAGCTTAAACATGAACTACTTGATAACTCAAAACAATTGACAAGTATCAAATTATCCAATACAGCGATCTACAAGAATATGTAAGCTTTTTCCATTATACCATCTACCACATGCAACATTTTCTGTTCCAACCAAACACCAATCAATTTATTTCAACATAAACTCTCCAAACAATTATAAGTGAAGCAAGAGAGTACTTTCTTTAAAAGAACTAACAGCTCTGAATAAGAGATGCATGAAAAACAGGAGCTAAAAGCATAGCAATAGCTAGACAAGAATACTCAACAAGTATAAGTGAAGAATAGGAGTATTCATATGAAAAAGCGGAGCGTGTCTCTCTCCCAATCAAGAATGCTGGGGTCCAATCAAGTTGACCATACGAAAAATAAAATACTGAAAATAAAAGCACACAGACGCTCCAAGTAAAGCACATATGATGTGAAAGAATTAAAATATAGTTTCACTAGAGATGACCTGATAAGTTGCTGATGAAGAAGGGGATGCCTTGGGCATCCCCAAGCTTAGACGCTTGAGTCTTCTTGAAATATGCTGGGGTGATCCATGGGAGCATCCCCAAGCTTAAGCTCTTCACTCTTCTTGATCACATTATATCATCCTTCTCTCTTGACCCTTGAAAACTTCCGCCACACCAAACTCAAAGTAATTCTCATTAGAGGGTTAGTGCACAATCAAAAACTCACATGTTCTATAAGGACACAAACATGACCGTTACTTTTAACATTAGCTACTGCCACTGATGTTATGTGAAGCTCTTCACCCTAAAAAAGAATTCCACTCAACACTAGTAAAAGAGAGAATGCGAAAAATAAAAGACAGAATCTGTCTAAACAGAACAGTCCGCAAAGACGAATTTTTTCGAGGCACTTACGTTGCTCAGATCGAAAAACTTTAAACTAACGAAAGATGCGTACATATCTGAGGATCACGCACAAAAATTTCAGATTTAAATAATTTTTCTGTGATTTTACAGAATTAAAACGGTGAACAGCAGAAATCTGTTCCTGCGCAGAAATCCAAATCTAGCATCATCTTCCTATTAGAGGCAATACTTGGCACAACAATGCGATAAAATAAAGATACAAAGGAATTGTTACAGAAGTAAACAACTCCTTGACTCAAAAAAAAGAAAAATTGCAGAAATAAAATAATGGGTTGTCTCCCATAAGCGCTTTTCTTTAACGCCTTTCAGCTAGGCGCAGAAAGTAAGAATCAAGTGTTTCCAAGTGATGAAGCATCAACAGAATAATTTGCTCTAACAATAGAATCAAAAGGTAACTTCATCTTCTTTCTAGGGAAGTGTTCCATACCTTTCTTGAGTGGGAATTGATATTTAATATTCCCCTCTCTCATATCAATAATAGCACCAACAGTTCTAAGAAAAGGTCTTCCCAAAACAATAGGACAAGAAGCATTGCATTCAATATCCAAAACAACAAAATCAACGGGGACAAGGTTATTGTTAACCATTATAAAAACATCATCAACTCTCCCCAAAGGTTTCTTTATAGTATTATCAGCAAGGTGAACATCCAAATAACAGTGTTCCAAAGGTGCTAAATCAAGCATATCATAGAGTTTCTTAGGCATAACAGAAATACTAGCACCAAGATCACATAAAGCATTGCAATCAAAATCATTCAACTTCATTTTAATGATGGGCTCCCAACCATCTTCTAACTTCCTAGGGATAGAAGCTTCATGTTTTAATTTCTCTTCCCTAACTTGCATGAGAGCATTAGTAATATGTTTAGTAAAAGCCATGTTTATAGCACTAGCATTAGGACTTCTAGCTAGCTTTTGCAAGAACTTAATTACTTCAGAAATATTGCAACCATCAAAATCATTATTATCAAAAGTAATAGGACCATTGTCTCCCACATCTCGAAAAATTTCAGCACTTTTATCAGGAACAGTTTCAGTGTTTTCAGGCAATTTTAAACGTTTTGCAACAGAAGTAGAGACATTGCCAACACCAATTACTTTACCATTGATAGTAGGAGGTTTGTTAACACTTGAGTTTACAGCATTTTCAGTAGTAGTAATAGTATAAACTCTAGCAATACTATTCTTTTTAGCAATTTCATCCTCTCTTGCCCACCTAGCATGTAAATCAGCTAACATCCTCACATTATTATCAATTTTAACTTGTATAGCATTGGCAGTAGCAAAGGTATTGTTATCAATATTTCAGGTTTAGCTGCCATTCTATTAATCAAAGAAGCTTGTGCTTCAGACATGGATGAAATGCAAGTTTCAGCATTAGAAATCTTAATCTGCAAACCAGAAATTTCCCTATTTAAGTTCTCAAGTTGATGTCCTATATTCTTCAACATAGCAGATTGTTCATTCATAGTTTTAGTAAACAATTGGTTTTGCTCATATTGCGTTTGCATAAAGTTCTTAGTAGCCTTTTCAACTTCTAACATCCTTTCCTCACTAGGCATTCCAGATCTACCATAAGAATTAGCATAACCATTGCCACTATTAAAAGGATAGGGCTTATAATTGTTATTACCAAAATTATTCCTATAAGCATTGTTGTTGAAATTATTATTTTTAATGAAGTTCACATCAACATGCTCTTCTTGAGCAACCAAAGAAGCTAAAGGAACATTATTTGGATCAACATGCATCTTTCCATTTGTAAGCATAGACATAATAGTATCAATCTTATCACTCAACGAAGGGTTTCTTCAACAGAATTTACCTTCTTACCTTGTGGAGCTCTTTCGGTGTGCCATTCAGAATAATTTATCATCATATCATCAAGAAGCTTTGTTGCAGCACCCAAAGTGATGGACATAAAGGTACCTCCAGAGGCCGAATCCAATAGGTTTCTTGAAGAAAAATTTAGTCCTGCATAAAAGGTTTGGATGATCATCCAAGCAGTCAGTCCATGGGTGGGACAATTCTTTACCAATGATTTCATTCTCTCCCAAGCTTGAGCAACATGCTCATTATCAAATTGTTTGAAATTCATAATGCTACTTCTCAAAGATATAATTTTAGCAGGAGGATAGTATTTTCCTATGAAAGCATTTTTGCATTTAGTCCATGAATCAATACTATTTCTAGTCAAAGATAGCAACCATTCTTTAGCACGTCCTCTCAAAGAGAAAGGAAAAAGTTTCAGTTTAATAATATCACCATCTACATCCTTATACTTTTGCATCTCACAAAGTTCAACAAAATTATTAAGGTGAGCAGCAGCATCATCAGTACTAACACCAGAGAATTGCTCTTTCATAACAAGATTTAAAAGTGCAGGTTTAATTTCATAGAATTCTGCGTTAGAAGCAGGTGGAGCAATAGGTGTACTAATGAAATCATTGTTGTTCGTGCTAGTGAAATCACACAACTTAGTGTTCTCAGGGGTACTCATTTTAGCAAAATTAAAACAAAACAGAAAGATAACAACTTGAAAATAAAAGTAACTAATTTTTGTGTGTTTTTGATAAATAAAGCAAACAAGACAAAATAAAAATAAACTAAGCAAGACAATAACAAAGTAAAGAGATTGGAAGCGTGAAACTCCCCTTGCAGAAATCCTCTTGCTTCCCAATATGGCGTCAGAAAATATGGCGTGTGGAAGGAAGGCAAGGAGATTCCTGAACCGAAGTGCTTCTGCTCCCCGGCAACGGCGCCAGAAAATATGCTTGATTGCGTGGATCACACGTTCGCTGGGAGACCCCAAGAGGAAGGTATGATGCAGTATAGAAGCAGTTTTTCCTCAGTATGAAACCAAGGTTTAATCGAACCAGTAGGAGCAAGAAATCGCTTCGGAAGGTTGTTGGTGGCGGAATATGGCACGGCGCAGCACCAGGGAATCCGGCGCCAACGTGGAATCTGCACACAACACAATCAAACTACTTTGCCCCAACGAAACAGTGAGGTTGTCAATCTCACCGGCTTGCTGAAAACAAAGGATTAAACGTATGGTGTGGAAAACAGTAGTAAATTGCAGAGAATGAAAAGGAACAGTGTTTGCAGTTGGTTGTATTATCAGTGTAAAAGAATGGACCGGGGTCCACAGTTCACTAGTGGTGTCTCTCCATAACAGATAACTAACATGCTGGGTGAACAAATTACAGCTGGGCAATTGACAAAATATTGAGCGCATAACAATGCATATATATGACATGATGATTACTATGATATTCATGTGGGCATTACGACAAAATACATAGACCGTTATCCAACAAAGTCTATGACTAATAATCCACCGCCAGGTTGTCATACCGAGTTCCCCGTTGGTATTAAGTTGCAAGCAACGGATAATTGCATTAAGTAATGTGCGTAAAGTAAACAAATGCATTAGACCTAACGGCGTACCCTTAAGCTAAGCATCGGTTATTTTATCCCTAGTGGCAACAGCACATCCACAATCTTAGAAGTTGTTGTCACTCTCCCAGATTACCGGAGGCATGAACCCACTATCTAGCATAAATACTCACTCTTGGAGTTACAAGCATCTACTTGGCCAAAACATCTACTAGTAACGGAAAGCATGTAAGATCATAAATAACATATAAGATAGATTGATAATCAACTTGACATAGTATTCAATATTCATCGGATCCTAGCAAACACAACATGTAGCATTACAATAAGATGATCTTGATCATGATAGGCAGCTCACAAGATCTAAACATGATAGCATAAAGTGGAGAGACAACCATCTAGCTACTGCCATGGACCCGTAGTCCAAGGATGAACTACTCACGCATCACTCCGGAGGCAGGCATGGTGATGTAGAGCCCTCCGGTGATGATTCCCCTCTCCGGCAGGGTGCCGGGAAGAGCTTCTGAACCCTCCCGAGTTAGGGTTGACGGCGGCAGCGTCTCTGGAACTTTTCGTGGATAATGGCTCGGGTATCTAGGATTTTCGCGTCGGGAGGAATAAATAGGCGAAAGGGCGGCGGCTGCGGAGCCACGAGGGCCCCACACCACCCCACGGCGCGGTTGGGGGTGGGCCCGCGCGGCCCCATGGTGTGGCTGGCTCGCGGCCCCCTCCGTGTCTCATCTGGACTCCGTCTTCGTGTTGGAAAAATAGGAGGTTCTGTCCAAGTTTCGTCCAATTCCGAGAATATTTCCAGACTAGCTTTTTTGGAATACAAAAACAGCAGAAAACAGGAACTGACACTGTGGCATCTTGTTAATAGGTTAGTCCCAGAAAATGCATAGAAATGCTATGAAGTGTATATAAAACATGTAACAATTGGTATAATATCAACATGGAACATCAGAAATTATAGACGCGTTTGAAACGTATCAATGTGGATGCTGGTCTCATCAATTTGGAGGATGATGAGTGAGGACGGAGTCTAAATATTTATGTGTTATGTGGTCTTGTAATATGTTATAATTCTGTACTGCCAGTCTGCCACTTATTTGCTATGTAATATTTGAACTGCCACTTATTCTCCTATGTTATGTAATATTGAACTTGTTTATGAGAGCGCCGTTTTGGCTCCCGGGAGCATATGCTCCCGGTATTTTCAAAAAAAAAATTAAAATTTGAAAAATTATAAAAAAAAATCTGAAACAAATCATGCACGTACATGACCATGGTACGCACCACCGTGTATTTTTTCGTATCGAAATGACATCGTATGCACCCTGTACAAAAATGACAAATTTCAGAAATTTGTCATTTTTGTACAGGGCGCGTACAATGTCATTTCGGCGCGAAAAAAAACACGGTGGTGCGTACCATGTCAGGTACGTGCATGATTTTTTCAGATTTTTTTGATAAGTTTTCAAATTTTGATTTTATTTTGAAAATACCGGGAGCATATGCTCCCGGGTGCCAATGCGAATTTCCGCTTGTTTATGTTATTGTCTGTTGGTTGGTTGTTGACTTGTTGTATGTTTTGGACCTTTGGTTGGCTGGTTGGTTGTTGCATTTCAACATGGAAGAAGAAAAGCTGAAAAGGTCAAGTGCTGCTGCCATTAATTATTCTAGTTACAACTTAGAGTTCAGTTGAGTGTTAAACGATTAACTAACATTCTATCTTGCTGTCTTTGTCTTTAGAACTTGCCTTGCCTACTACTTGGAATGGAATGGAGGGTGAATTGGAATTTGGATGCTTCAGAAGTTAAGAAACAAGGTAATCTGCTACTCTGTAGTTCAAAGCTGCTGTTACATGTATTTATTTTCTGATTTCAAAAAATATTAAACCGTATCCTCGTATTGGCGCGCTTTTAAAATGCTGAATTTCCGTATCCGTATCCGTGCTCCGTAGGCGCGCGCCCTTGATAGGTACAACCACTTTTTTTAGATAAAATGATTTTATTACTTAAGAGTTTTAAGCATTACACCCGGGCTCTACATAGCTAAGATGCACACAGCCACCAGTTCACCAGTAACCAATTCAGAACAGAAAATAAAAAAGGCGAATTACATATCATAATGAGAAATTGTAGATCCGCCTAAGAAGCTGGTAGGTCTATCCGGAGTCTATGTTGCCATCCATGCCGGGATAATAACTCCCTGGCCGCAGCCTCCAGCCTCGACGCCACCTCCAAAAATAAGTCTCGGTGCTCCACACGCCGCAGGGCTGACCATGCTCGTAGCGTAGCTGTACACCGATAGATAACCTGCATAACAGAAGAGTTTAAACCTAGTAGCACGCCATTTAACCAGTTGCCAAAAATGTTAGCAATAGTACGCGGTGGATGTAAGGTAGAACCTATCTGGATGGCTGACCATATAGACCTGGCGAATTCGCACTGGAAGAATAAGTGTTTAATGGTCTCGTCATGTTGACATAAAACACACTTTTTACTTCCGTGCTAATTACGCTTGGCAAGATTGTCTTTTGTAAGAATTACACCCCGACGAAGATACCACGCAAACACCTTAGTTTTAAGCGGGATCTTCATCTTCCAAATTTTGTTATTATCCTTAACTAGGACAGTGGCCCGCGCGATTGCGCGGGCAAGATCTTTGATTTTTTTAATATACAAATATTGTTTTGGTATATTATTTAAGTTATTAAATATTAAGTTTTATATGACATATAAATTATCTTGACTTAATAACTTTAATAGATAGTACATGTAAAATCAGAATCCTACAGAAGTAATGTTTTAGTCTGATTCAAACAAAAAATCCAGTATGCGCGTGCAAGACGTTAACATTTTTTTACATTTCTTAATTGATTTTTGAAATCAATTACGTATGCAACTAAATCATAGTAGGATATTTTTTTGGTACCTAATTTATGAAATAAGTATGCACTTATTTTTTTCTATTTTTCTATAAAATGAATTTCATCTTAGCATTTTTTTTGACTTAGAGTTGTTAATAATATTTGTTCCTAACAGTGTATCCACCTTTTTTTTCTGCACTTCTTGTTTCCATCGATTTATAAGGTCAAATATATGCTTAGTATTTGTTCATTTAAGCGTCAGAATGTACAGTTATAATGAAGGATGTAATATTCTATATAGCCAGCAGAGTCGTGTTTGAAAATAGTTGCTTAAAGAATTAAAATAAAGTGCGTTACTTTCTCCTGTCATCTTACCTTCGTGAGCGTTAGTACTGGTCAGCTGTCACTCCTTTTGCCTAGTTGAGGCGTTATACTTTCTCCGAGTCCTCTCACTCCTCATCGTTCCCCATTGAAGATACTTTTGTACGCCTCTTCACTAAATCTGTGAGCTGCCGCCTCCCCTGAAAACCAAATCGCCGGTGCTCTAGCTATTCTACTTCGCTCACACCTTTAGTTTTGGGTGCTGCTATGGAGGAAAGTGCGATTCGTCGGAGGGCGCGCCCAGGCAGCTTGCGTCCTTTCGCGTTTTGTTCCGTGCGGCCGGCAGACTGCGAGAGCTGTTCTTGGAGGAGATTAACGCGCTGATGTGTGTTGTTGGTTTTACTCTGTGAGGTCATGACCAAAAATTGGTACGATTTCCTCTCAGCTTGATTTTATTTTATAATGCCAGGTCAAACTATTTGTTCAGCTAGCAGCTTTGCTGGTATGATATATGAAGATACCAAATTGTTATATTAGTGTTTTCCTGTCTTATATTTGACTGGATAGATGCAGTATTCAATTTTTTTTTATGGTAAGGTCACATACCTTCCCATTGTATCATGTTTGGGTGTAAATACTCTCTATCAGTTGGTATTGGCTGAAAGTTCAGCCGAAAGTGCGCGCCATTTATGTTTTAAGCATAGACATCTATAGTTGTTGTGTTCCTTTTGTTGTTGGATTGGTACCAGTTCGACTTGAAGCCATTATTTGCTTGCAGTCAGTAATCTGCAGCAGAGGATATATAGTAATATAACAGAGAAGAGCAAAGTGCAAGTCGTAAATGAAATAGGAAATACAGAATTTCATCGAGTCTTCTTTAATGCCCCCTCCACTTTTTTCCGGGCTTGGGACCGGCATCGGCAGTGTTAGGCCCCCCCGCCCCCTACCCCTCATACATATGTAACAAAATGAGTTGGTGTTTATTTTTTGATTCATTTAAATATGTAATCGTTTAGATTTTGGTTCATGAATATCTATCTATGAGCAATAAAAGCATAGAGTATAAAATCACATGGGTACACTCTTTTATATATTACTAATTTCTATATGTAAGTTTCTTCTGAAAGGCGGACAAATTGAAGGAATTAATATAAAAATATATTCTGACTGGCCACTATGCAAAATAATAGAATCCTGAAGCACAATACTTATTTTTCGGTAGAGTAGTAGGTCATATCCATCCTGCGACATAATGCATAAGAACTGGTAAGTATGATAAGTCTTTTTTGGTGAAATTATGTTGTTGGAAGGTTTGTAAAATGATTCCATTTGTCATACCTTTAGAAAATTTCTGTGTAGACTATGTTCTTGACAACATCATTGTCTTTGCTATCTTCGTCAGTGACCATTACACGCAGCCCATCCCGTCTTGTCACTCTTGAGAATGCTACATATAGTTGTCCGTGTGTAAAAACCTGTTTAGGTAAATATAGTCCAACCTTCTTTAGAGATTGCCCCTGGCTTTTATTGATCGTCATAGCAAAGCACACCGAAATAGGATATTGTCTCCGTTTAACAATGAATGGCCATGCTGATTCTGTTGGTGACATTATTATTCTCGGAATATAGACTTTTTCTCCAACATGAGTTCTTGTTATTATCTGTGCCTCGATGAATCTTCTTCCAAGTTGAATAATCGTCATCCTAGTACCATTGCATAACCCGGCACTTTGGTTGATATTACGTAGGAGCATCACTGGTAGGCCCACTTTTAGTTTTAGCTCGTGATTTGGGATTCCAGGGAACGGTAAGCTGTTTAGAAATTCCGTTGTATATAGTAGATCCGTTTCACCATTTAAGGTTGTTGCTTTGCATACTGTATCACAACTTAGATAAGTTTTCTCTTCACCTTCTAATTGATCCATTATATATTCATTTATCTCGCGTACTGTTTCGTTCCTTGGACATAAGATTGCTCTTTCTTCCAAGAATTCTCGTTGGCGATATCTCTCCTTCAAATTTGGATATATGCTTTCCACAATCACCTTTTTTGGATCATTTCCTTCTTTCAGTAGTATTTCACTTGGGATTTTTATTAATTCCTCACCTTCTGGTGATGTATTTTTTCCATCGCCAATATTGAGAATCCATTCTGCGAATTCTGCTACCCTTCGTTTCTCAGTTTCATCATCTGTCATGCTACTTAGTCGCATGTTCTTTGTTAGCTTCTTTATATGGAAGTGTTTCCAAAGATATGACCTTTTAATGGATGCAGTGACTATGTTGTGTCTTCTTCCCTTTGGAATAACTGGCAGTATCTGGCGAAAGTCCCCACCTAGAACCACAGTCATTCCACCGAATGGTCTCTCACTGCTGTTCTCATTTTTATGCCTTAATATGTCCCTAAGAGTTCTGTCTAGTGCCTCGAAACATATCTTGTTTGCCATTGGAGCCTCATCCCATAGTATCAGTGATGTCTTATTTAACAGTTCTGCCAAGTGTGTACCTTGCTTAATGTCACATGTTGACTCTTCTGTAAGGATTAGTGGGATGTGGAACCTTGAGTGAGCTGTTCTACCTCCCTGTAGAAGGAGGGCTGCGATACCACATGACGCTACTGCTAGTACTATCTTGCCTTCTGAACGCAGTTTGGTTGTGATTGCCTTCCATAGGTAGGTCTTACCTGTCCCACCAGATCCATCCACAAATATTTGTTTCCCCAAATCTTTGTCGATTGATTCCATTATTGAATCAAAAGCATTGAGCTGTTCAGAGTTAAGATTACCAAAGATCCTCAAGTGCTCTTCCTTCTGCTCTTGTTTGTTGTAACTCATCTCTTCATTAAGCAGCCTGTTTCCAAGTTCCTTTATCTCCGAGGAATTTGGAAGATCTATTCCAGGATATTCATTAAGTGTCTTTCCAGCTTGTCTCATAAGCTTCTCTATTTCTACCAACGCGTGTCGTTGCTTCTGTGAATCTGTTAGGCAAAGTGTAGGATAGTTCAATAGTTTTCTCTGTCTGTACTCCACGTCTTCGCTTAGAACTTCCCAGCATGATTCCCACATGAGTTTAGGACTTGTAACTTCGCAGTGGCATAGGATGGTTGTGAACAGCTGTCTTAGCTGGTTTCCGGTCGCCCAATGTGATGCCTCTTTGATACAGTCAAGCCACTCTTTGTCGTCATCAAGAAATCCTAGTGCTTCGCAGGCTGCTTTGTATGATGTGTGTACAACTTCATTGACAGTTCTTATGTCTTCAAAAGATGTGCATCCTTTGACAACGTTAAGTAGCATTCGCATGTAATATTTTTCACCACTTGCTGGATGGGCATAATATATCCTTCCAACTGATCTTCCTTTCTTCCTCTTGGTCCACTTTGTCTGTTTCTTATTCCATACCCATTTTGACGGGAATTCTGCATATGTTAGTTTTCTGGCTTCTTCACACATCTTGTTTGTCTCCATCCACTGTGTAAATTTTGTGATTCCTACTCTTTCTTTTCGTACAATCTTTGTTAAATCTGTAGAATCTGAGAAAATGACTTGTTGCTCATTCTGCAGGTGGAAAGGCAATCTTTCAACACAGGGATCTCGGAAGTGCATCTCAAACTGAAATATTCTCCAACATGCGTCGTTTCCTGATATATATGTGCATTCGAGGTACTTCCTGATCTCATCATTTTCTATCATTGCTGTTGCCTGGTCATCACCTTTATTTATGTATTTAAAGAGGTATTTTATCGATAGAGACATGTTGCACACCTCGACATTTATGTGTGCTTGATACTTTACCAGTAGGTTTCTATTGTATGGGACAACATATCCGTTATCCAATTTTACACCTCCCTTCTCTATGTATCTTCCGTCCTCTCGCCTTCTATATACTGGGTATCCATCTTCATCGATGGTTGTATTGGTGTTCATCTTTCTTGGGAACTTTCTTGTACATCTGTTATCGACCATGCATGGCGATTTCGTGTTGGCTGCACCACATGGTCCGTGCATCATGAAGTTTCCAACAGCCTCATATCCTTCTGGATCGATATCCTTATCTGGGATCTCAGCACTGGTTATCTTGTCTACCCATGATGGATCTGGATTTTTATGTTTCTTCTCCTTCTTGTCAAGGAATATGACTATGTGAGCATGCGGGAGGCCTCTTTTCTGGAACTCTATTGTGTATATAACTGCAAATTTTATAAGTAAATGTTAGGTCACTTGCTATAGAAAGAAACTATAAGTTGTGATAAAGTAAGTAGATTTACTTGCGAGTGTTTTTCCGAAGTATTCCCTTTCTCTTATGTCTTTCATGAACTCCTTCAGCTTTATGTGGAACACTCGGTCAACAATATCCGGTCTCTCCCATGCTGTTTGCCCTACTTCATTTAGCATATATTGAATCTCTGGCCAAGATGCGTTGCACGTGAATGTCACAAATAGGTCTGGGTATCCAGCCCAGCGGCATATTGCCATGGCATCTTGGAAGTTTTGTGCTTTGTATCTTGGGCTATCTGTGACGCTAGATGGCAGTAGTATTCTCTTTCCTACTTGGTCAGCCCTTGTATCTCCTCTCTCTATTGCGTCTTGCAAGCCTGCATATAGTTCCGTCCTTAGGGTTCCTTGATGTCTTCTGATCCACTCTAGCCTGTACTGCAAAATGCATGCAAGGGCATCCACGATGTACTGTAATGTAAGCTTTTCACACATGAGCAAGTGCATCGATTGATTAGTACGCTGTTGTAGACGGTACGCATAGTATTCCAACATTGTGACATTCTTCCTCTTGAATTCTCTTCCTTGTCTTAATATGTAAGGTATATTTTCTCTGTACCCATCTTCTCCATAGGGAAATAGTAGTGGATATTGCATAGCCATGAATTTTGGGTAGTTCTCTGATATTCTTCTTGGCTTCATGTTTTTGTACTGAATAATGACATCACGTCCTTTTGTATCTGCTGAATCATTCACAATCAAAGCTGCAACTTCAGTTGCAGGTGGCATGTCATGTGGTCGTCCATTTGCCTGACGTTTATTGATTAGCTTCAATTTGACGTTTTGATAGTCACCCTCTTTGAATCTGTCCCTTGCCATTCTGAATGTTTTTGCTAGTACATTTTCTTTGTCCAGCATATTTTTTAGGCCTTCAACAGTGTGCGGATCTATTGACTTTCTTCTATCTTCTGATGTTGATGCCACAATCCTATTATTTACCTCATTTTCAGTGTTATAGATGTACAGTTGTGACCATCTTGGCTTATCTTCACCTTCAGGTAGCAGAGTACCAACTTTGTGATAGTTTAGACCACTCATTTTAAAAACATATGGTCCACTGCCATTGTTTATTGCTTTGTCAACCTTTCCTCCCATTGATGTGAAAGCAAACATGGAGTTGTACAATCTGATATTCTCCATGTAGTTTTTTGATCTCTTCCCACCATCTCTCTTTAGCAATTTCATAAGGTAAGCAGGTGGCTCTCTTATAGGTGGCAAATCAACTTTGCCCTGTTGGCAGCAAAGTCCGAAAGTTGGTGTGCTTTTCCCCTTTCCTTTAGTTCGTTCTTCATACCAGAAAAGTGCCTTACAGTGTTCACACTTGCAGGTTGGTACTCCGAAGTTCCAAATTTTCATATCAGTCCTTTGTGATGTCCTGTTCAAGATATTTAGAAGAATTTGAACTGTTAAAAACTACTATTGTTGTTCATACTACAATCATACTTAACAGAACTTACATATCAGGTGTATCGTTTTTCCCCCTTGATTTTGATGTTGCTTTCTTGGGTTTTCTTGTAGTCCTGTACACATGCATACCATATAAATATAATATTATTAAATATCTAAATTGTTCACTGTTTTTTTAACTTACCTTGCTCCATACATAGAATCAACCGAGAATTTGTCATTCTTCGTAAGATTCCATTGAAATTTATCTGAACCTTCCGACAATTGGACTGAATCCAATCGGATGAGCAAGGCATTCCAGGATGCTTGTCTCGTTCCAAGTAAACTTCTTCTGAAAGAAACATCTGGTGGGGAGGTACCCAACACCTTCGCGATCGTGTCGCTTTTGTTTCGTACAATAGTGTACAGAGCCGGATATTGTTCTCTAAGGGTAGAATGGCCTAGCCATTTATCCTCCTAGAAACGAATTTCCGATCCATCCCTAATTGAGAAAGATCCATGTTGGAAAAAAAACTTCTTTGTAGCCATGAGACCAGCCCAGAAGTGTGAATCGCCAGGTTTCCAAAAAACCTGAGAAACAGCTTGCTCTCCCACATACTTTCTCCTAAGGAGGGTTTGCCAAACTCCATCTTCCGATAAAAGTTTGAAGAGCCATTTACCTAGCAAGGCTCTATTCTTAACCTCAAGGTCATGAATTCCGAGCCCTCCTTGGTCTTTAGGGCAACAAACCACACTCCATTTATTCAGACGATATTTTTTCTTCTCACAATCCCCTTGCCAAAAGAATCTAGACCGGAAATAATCCAATCTTTTTAAGACTCGTTTGGGCAATTGGAAGAATGGAATCATGTACAGTACCATGTTAGTTAGTACCGAGTTTATGAGAACCAATCTTCCACCCAGGGATAAGAGTTTGCATTTCCAGCTATTTAAGCGTAATTGGAGTCTTTCCTCCACCTTTTTCCATTCAGCATTTGTAAGTTTCCGATAATGAATCGGAATACCCAAATAGTTGATAGGAAATTGACCTTGCTCACAGCCAAAAAGTTCAGCATACAAGACGGCGTTTTCTCGAATCTCGCCAAAGAAAAACAATTCACTTTTATGAAAATTTATCTTTAAAACCCGAAAGTTGCTCGAATGCTGATAAGATCATCTTAAGGTTACGAGCTTTTTCGATGTCATATTCCATAAAAAGAATTGTATCGTCAGCATATTGAAGAATCGATAAACCACCGTCTACAAGATGTGGAATCACTCCTTCAATTTGACCCTCAGATTTAGCGCGTTCGATCAAGATAGTCAACATATCAACCACTATATTAAATAGTGTTGGCGATAACGGGTCACCCTGTCTGAGGCCTTTTTTCGTTTAAAAGTATTTGACAGTGTCATCATTGACCTTAATAGCTACACTTCCTCCCGAAACAAAGCTATTTATTAACGCGCACCACTCAGTAGAAAAACCTTTCATTCTGAGGGTCTGCTGAAGGAAAGACCATTTGACTTTATCATAAGCTTTCTCAAAGTCAATTTTAAGAATTACCTCATTCAGCTTTTTCCTATGTAGCTCGTGAACTGTTTCATGTAGGATCGCAACTCTATCAAGAATGTTGCGGCCTTGCATAAAAGCCGTCTGAGACGGACGAACCACATGATCTGCCACACTGTTCAGTCGGATCGTAGCCACTTTGGTGAATATTTTAAAACTAACGTTAAGAAGGCATATAGGTCTAAATTGTTAAATCATTTCTGCCTCGTTAACCTTAGGTAATAAAATTATCTCACCAAAATTGAGACGAAACAACTCTAACTGTCCATTGTGAAGACAGGCGAACAGTTGAACTAAATCAGACTTGATAACATCCCACTTGGCTGGCCGGCTCGCCGTCGAGGAGCGCGGCGACGGGACCGTGACCGTCAAGCTGAGCTGCACCGGGGCATGCGCTCAGCTCGTCCACGCGGCGGCGCCCGACGTCGCCGTCGCAGACATCATCTCCCCCGTTTACATCCCGTCGTCGGTTGTCTGGGCGTTGTTCCCGCTGGATGGGGTGTTTGGCGCGGACGCGGCCGTGGATTCGCTTCCCGTGCTGTCGGCGCAGGTCACCGAGCTCGCCGACGGCGTCTTCGTCGGCATGTCGTTGAACCACTCCGTCGGCAACGGCTTTGTCTTCTGGGAGTTCTTCAATGCCTGGTCGGAGATCAACCGAGCAGGAGGAGGCGTTAGCGTCCTAAGCGACGAGCTATCCGAGCGGGTGCAGCGGAGGTGGTTCGTCGACGGCAGCCCCGTGCCGATCCCCCTGCCGTTCAGCAAGCTGCAGCACGTCGTCCGGCGGTTCGAACCCCCAAAGTGCAACAGTGCTTCTTCACCTTCTCCGCCGCAAGCGTCAAGGAGCTGAAGGCAAGGGCGAACGCCAAAATGGCCGGCAAGGCCAGCTCCACCATCTCCTCCCTCCAGGCCCTGCTCGCGCACCTGTGGTGGGCGGTGTCCCGAGTGCGGCGCCTCCCGCCAGGGCAGGAGATGTCGTACAGCTTCGCCATCGGATGCCGAGGCCGCGTGAGCGGCATACCGCCGGGATACATGGGAAACGCACTGATGCCGGGCAGGGCGGTCTCCACCGTCGGCGAGATCCTTGGCAAGGGGCTGGGCTGGACGGCGTGGCAGCTGAACTGCGCCGGGCGTCGTTCGACGAGGCAGCCATGAGGGAATGGCTGGAGAGCTGGACACGGGACCAGGGACGGAGCCAGCACTCAGTATTGGAGGGGGCATAATCAAGTTGGAGGGGGCAAAATAGTTTAGAACTACTAATTATAAGCATGATTATAAGTGAGTTTATGAAGGAAATCAATTTGTTGGGGGTGGCTTAGCCCCTGCCCGTCCCCCCCCCCCCCTCCTCCGTCCCTGCACGGGACCCGCAGTTCCGCTACTTTGGGAGCTTTATGTCTGGTGGCAGAGTGCTGATGACCAGGAGCTCGCCGTGGTTCGACGTGTTTGGGAACGACTTTGGCTGGGGCAAGCCGGCTGCCGTGAGGAGCGGCAGCGGGAGCAAGAACGATGGGAAGGCCACAGTGTTCCAGGGACCCGAGCAGGGTGGGAGCATGTCGATGGAGGTGTGCATCTCGCCAGACGCTCTGAAGAGGCTCGTCGCCGACGAGGAGTTCATGGAAGCCGTCTCGAGGATGCCGGCGGGATATGCGTGATCCAATTGGGATCGACTGTTTTCAGTTGCATCAGTCGTCATTTTCAGTGTCATCGTTGAACAGTCTCGCCCTGATGAATCAAGGCAATGGCCTCTCAGTTCATTTTGCTCCGAGTGCATTGCAAATTTGCACAAGATCCAAAAAAAACTTCTACGTGCTTCGCATCAAGGTTAATGCAGGAATAAGAGGTGTTAATTTGGATCCTGAACTGTGAAGTGCTCCAGTATACAACTATATGTGTTTCCAAAATATATTTTGCATGTAATACATTTTTTGTGAGCTACCTCTTGTGAACATGTTCTGAAAATAATTACGCTCTAAATCCATTTTTTATAAATTTCTCAATATAGTAGGTTCATATTTTTATTGTAGAGAACCTTAGAGTCAATCTTAGAAAATTATAAAATATTAAACAATCAGCGTAGTGCCTGTGTGGACCTGCGTGCGCGCGTGGCTAGATATTAGCCATGTACAATGGGTTGATGTCAGCCTTCTCTTAGAGATGCCACGTAAGATTTTTGCTTAGTTAGAAGAGAGAGAACAAAGAGAGAGCGGGTTGTCTTCCCTTAGCTAATGGATGATCTCTTAAAATTAAGAGAAGGTTATTTTCTCCCTTGTACCATATGACTTCCCTTATTGACGTATTTTTAATCAGTTCTCATTAATTTGCTAGAGATGACAATAAGAGATAACGCATTGTACGACAATATTTATTGCCTTCTCTAAATTACGTGGAGTGTTAAGAGAGGACTCTCCTCTTCTACCATTGTACATGCCCTTATGCATATTGTTATACACGTCCTTTAATTTGGCATGAAATTATTTTTCATATGGATATGCTTACTCCGTATATGATAGTGTGGGGTACTATGGAAATTTGTTTTGTAAGAAATAGACTATTTTTATTTGGCTAATCTGAATATTTTGTATACGTGCGTAACCAATGTTTGAAAAGTTTAGCTTATATGCATTCTTCTCAATCTATGTTTTTACTCATTGTCGGCGGGTAATTAGTCACCAAAGGAGAGAACTATATTATGATGCTTTCTAAACATCCTTATTTGGACCCTTCAAGCAAAAAACTAAATCTAAATATTGATTCTCATATCTAAACTTTTCGTTCTTTTCATTCGCCTAACTCATTAGTTGTGTTGTGTTATTATGCATCCAGAGATGTTCAGCTGCATTCTCATTTATTGTTATTCATCTACCAATTGCCCATCTAATGCAACGATTGGTTGAGCATATTCATGAAAAATTGTTGAACGTGTATTAGTTGAAGCCAAAAACAAGAGGAACCCAGCATGAAGCAACACCTAGACATGCCGAAGCAAGCAGAGCATAAAGATCAGAAGATGCAAGTTGCCAAAAACGGAAGCCGACTCAAGCTCGAGGACCAAGATGAAGTTGGCACCAACTCGAGCGAGGTGCTCATCCTCGCGACATGGCTGGAAGGCTAACCCATGTGTGAAGGCGCAATTCCAGCCTACAAGTCATGGGTTCAGCAGGAAGACAGAGGTATCAAGAACTGTTGAGACCTGTAGTAGTACAATCAAGGCGAAGTCAACCCCTCGGCGTAAAAACTTGAAGGCTACTCCAACACTGAAGGAAGATTGGACCGTTCAAGGGCAGTTTAGGTGCTTGCCACTTGGGGTCCAAATCGAGTATGAAGCCGGGGGAATTCTGCCTAGTTTAGCGTAGAGTAGGAGTTATACTCAGATTTGAACATATATACACGTCGTCAGTTGCGCGGGAAGACCAACCACCCTATATAATGTTTTATAATGTAAGGGTGATAGCCGATTGTAATCTAAACTCATAAATCAACAAGTCCGCACCTTTAGCTTCAATTCATTTTTATCCTCTATTTTTCATACTGCTTTCGTTTGGCGACCTGTTATTCTGAGTTTCACTTGATTCATTGACAACCGAGTTAGGAGAGAGCAAATCGGCCTATCTCAGCCAATCGTCGTTGTGAGCCCTCACGGGTTTTCTCCCGAGCGATTGTGACGTCTAGTTTAAAAGTGATAACTGACTATCTTGCGTGCGTATCCTCCATCTTTGTCCCTTCTTCCCTTTATCTGCGACTCAGTTATCCCAATTTTTTTGTGATGGACAACCGAGTTAGGGCCGATCGAATGAGTGGGACATCTACTCCCTCCGTTTCAATTTAATTGACTTGATATGCACCAAATATGGATGTATATAGACATGTAACAAGTCTAGATACATCCACATGTGGTGCATAAGTCAATTAAATTGAAACGGAGCGAGTAGTTGAAAAGAGCCGTGTGACTGTCTTGCGCATCACTCTGCTGGCCTCCCGCGGACGTTTAAGATGCATCACCCCTACTCCTGTGGTACAAGAGGACGTGTTCTGTGCAGAGGTCAACAACTTCTATCTACGTCATATAATTTTCTTTCAAATATATGTTCAAATATTATTTCTAGCATGAATATTATTTCTAGCATAACAATTTTGGTGAAGATCTAGGAATATTTTACGAGCGAGACTCGATCTATTTGATGCGTCATCCAGCGGTTTGCGGCTATATTGTTCAGGTGAAACGCAAGCTGAATTAACTGTTGAGACTCTTATTTATTTGTATGGCTTGGTTGCTAACCTAGTTTGGGGAAACGCGCATATATATTATTTTATTTTTTGTCTCGACATTTTGGAGCAACATAATCTTGTTTTATTGTTCGCCGTGGTATGTCATATCGAATTCAACTGCATTAACCCATACATAGCTGGCTGGCTCATCTACTTTGCTATGTGCTATAGGCCTATAGCCCTTTAAACCTGGGCGGCTGGCCTGCACTTCATTTCGGAGCATGGGTCGATTTATCGTCCAAGCCTTCACGTGGACAGCTAGACTCTTTTATATCGGCTTCTCGTGGGCCTTGTCTACAATTGCTAGAAAAGTAACTACATACACTTTTTTTTTTGAGCTAGGAACCGTGCATTCATTAGATAGCAACAGGGTTACAGCAAACACACACGGATCCAACCCTCCAACCCGGGAGAGAGATCATCTGCCCTAGTACAAAATCAACACAACCAGCAACACCACTCGGCGATGAAAACCAACGCCGCCACAAATCCAAAGCAGCACCAATACAAAGTTTGACGGGTCGCAAGAGCCGCCCGGCGCAAACGCCGGAACCGAAGCCGTTGATCGAGCACGACCGGGGGGAGTCCCCATGCCACCAGGATCCAGAATCTGCCGCCCCACAAAGGAGAACGCCAAATCCACCACCGAACACCCACAGACGAAGCACCAGGGCCACTGGTGAACAACCACGTCGTCGACGGAGAGAACACCGCAACCAAATGATTCTCTCAAGCACAAAACCACCATCTGCAAAACACCAAGCCGGCCTCCGCATCTTGACGCCGTCGCCGCCATCGAAGAGCACGAACACCAGCACAAACACCTGCACAACCCCCCAGCACCTCCACAGCAGAACCAGAAGCCATACCGAGACGAAGGAGAGGGCTGGGAACAAAAACTTCACCAGACGGCCGTCGCCCTCGCTGCGACGTCCACCCTTGAAGCACCAAATCGCGACGGATCGACAGATCCCCGAACAGCAACCACCGACGACCACCGGCCGCACCACAGAGGACACAACCGAGATGGGGAAGGAACGCCGGTACCTTTATTCCGCCTCAACACCGCCATCCCCACCTTGGTGGCGCCGCCGGGAGCAACTGCCCTACTATCTACACGCCAGAACCACGGAACCAGGGTTTCCTCTCTCTCCCGTCGCCGGAGCGGCGGACGGAGAGGGAGAAAACCCACGGCCCGGGCGGCGGAGGATTGAGGGAACGACGGTCGCCTCCTTATCCGCTCTTCGCTACTGTTCAGGAGAGGGGAAAGCGAAACTCTCCCGAAAGCCCCAAGAGCCTGTTCGTAACTTGATTGCCTAATTTTTGCATACCGCGGCCCGAATGCATCACCTAACAATTTGAGCTGTAGGCCCAAAAGCAAAATGACAATTTTGGATCCTCGCTAGATACCTCTTCTCTAAAAAAAAAACTCAGATTGTTTAAGGAAAAGTTTTCACTCAGCTATATTTTCCGTCCATAAAAACTATAGCATGCACTTCAGAGTTTAGTTTTAAAAAACATAATCATTGCACTCTCAATCCAGACCCGATCACCAAATTCCTCCAATTCTTCCACCGCTCCGGCGACATGAGGTAAGGGGAATCTTCATCTACCACTGGTGTGTAGAAAGATGTGTTTAGTTAGCTTTTGGTGTCCCATAGATGTTGCTTTGGCGACAACGACAATGTGTATTGAATAAAAACTCAAATCCCTAATCCCATCTTGCTGACGTGTGTCCGAACGTTGTCGAGGAGCTTGTGAGTTTGTTCTCATTTATCTTCATGGACGACAAGCTGGTTCTTGTTCATGTTCATCGGTACACCACCATGGACATCATTATCGATGTGTCATTTAATACCCCTTCTTGCGATTAAGTTCTTTGCCCTTTGCCCTGATCTAGCGATGCTAGCACAACTACCTGTCCAGATTGGGATGGTCCCCCACCTAACGAGTCTTGGCTTGTTTGCTAATCTCGCTTGTACTTTTACGGTGATTCAAAGAGTGAAAGGATCGAGTAGGTTGACTAGAGGGGGGGGGGGGGGTTGAATAGGCAACTACAAATTTTCTTTTTCTTTTAATACAAATTCGGGAATTGCTCAAATATAAGTTCTCTAGATATGCAACTAGGTGAACAATCCTATATGATGAGCAATAAACAAGCTAGCAAGATATTCTACTCAAGATAAGCTAGCAATACAAGTAAAGGAAGGTTAAGAGATAACCACACGGTGACGCGGAGATGTTCTACCGAAGTTCACTTCCCAATGGAAGCTACGTCTCCGTTGGAGCGGTGCGGGGTCACAAGTGAGCCCCGAATAGCCTTGATATGGCACACCGTATCTCCCTCGTGTTATCCTCCGATGAGGAGATCCACGAGCCACTATATGATGCCCTCGAGGTCGGCAACAAACCTTCACAAGGATGAGGCACACTCCACAACCGAATTGGAGGCTCTCACCAAATTCCCGCGGCTCCCAAAGCCACAAGAATCACAAGGCCGGGTCGCGACTCCACAACTTAATTGGAGGCTCCCGCTAATCCTTGTGGCTACCAAAGCCACAAGAATCACAAGTATCTTCTAGATATCCAATGTATCAAGTTACACAAGATCTACAAGTGACTAGGTCGATGTAGACAAATCGGCTCGGTGGAGATGTAGATCTAGGGCTCCTCTTTCACTCCTCAAAGTATCAACGAGTTTGAGTGGTTGGAGTGGGAGCACTAGTAGATTGAAGCTTGCAACAATGGTGGAGAGAGAGAGAGTGAGGAATCAAGCTTCGTCTTCTAGAGAATAAGACCCCTTTTATACTCTCCAAATTCTGGCCGTTGGGGAGCCTTCTGCGCAGGGCCGGAACTTCCGCTGAGATCGGCGGAACTTCCGGAGCACAGAAAACTCCAGTCTTCTCAGCGCGGGGCCGCAAACGCGCACGGCCGGAACTTCCGAGACAAATGGCGGAAGTTCCACACCACCGGAACTTCCGGACCAACTTCCGCGCCAACTTCCGCTTATGAAAGTGAAAACACCCGAGAGCAATTTTGCTAAGCGGAACAAGGGGCGGAAGTTCGTCCGGAACTTCCGACACCCGGAACTTCCGCAAATTCGACCGGAACTTCCGCAAACTGGTGTTTTCAGAATTCAAAGCAGATTGCAGGATATTTATTTAAACACTTTATATATGCAATCTTTCATGCTGTCAAGGATATGATAAAACCTGAAATCAATCAACGCACATTAGTGTGCAATTTATTGTTGTAATAAACCCCAAAAACATTTAGAGAGAGACATGTCCTTTCAAAGAGGTTCGATCTTTATAAACCTTTGTAAGAACTTCGTGACCGAATTTGAGATAGCAACATAGGTTTCCTAATATTTCGATGAGAAACACTAGTCACTTTAGAATGATAATAACTTTGACTATTCGACTAAATCGAGCACTAGAGAATGTATGTGAGCAACCGCTTAACCAATCTCCTAAAGGTTATTGAATTGTTAGCTTGACCATGAAGCTATAGTGCGTGCAAGTAATTTTTGAGAGCAGTCTAGAAATATGCTTTGCAATATGAGTAGTGCAAATGCAGATCAAGTTTTGATGAAAGTTGAGACTCCGGGCAGTGGATATACCAAATGTTGATGTACCGGGTTTTTCCTCAAGAGTTGCGCCAATTTCTATCTTTAACTATAACTAAAGCGATGATCTAAAGGGATTATACACAAGAGGATACACTAGTGAATTTGGAAAAGTTTAGTAATTTGTAAAATCATCCTAAGGATTCTTATCTGATACGACTATGACTGAAAAATATGGCTTTAGGCTCAATAATGCAGAAGGACATATCCTCTAACTTTTTCTTGGCTACACCATGTTGGGATGGTACCTTGACTCGGCTAAAAATGGTATGTGATATGGATTTTCATCTTCGTTTTCTTCTCCTCTTATAGTGGCATCAATGTTATGAAATCTTGACATGAAGCTTTGTTGTTCCTTCACGCTTGTTGGCGCCATCGCCACTGTTGAAAATATTCATGAACAATATAACATATTGGATTTAGGAAGCATCATATTCTCGTGTATATAATGAAAAATTCCAAGGAACCATTGTATCTAATAATTCAGTTATGGTGCACGAGATCGGCATTCGGCAAGTGGTTGTTGTATTTCTAGAATGCATAGTAGTATACATCTCCGACGAAATGTCAAAGGATAGAGGCCTGGTTATGGGAAAACTGTAGCAGGATGACCTCATATCGTTCTTGATATTTTCCATTACCTTATATGTGTCTCTGTTATCTGTTGTATCTACCATTCTCATTATCCAATACTAGACGTATTTGAATTAAACAATAGCATGTGCTTATACCATCAAGAAAATGTATGTGTGCTTTATGTGGTACAGCGAAATATATTTTATGCGAGATATCTGTGTTTTTAATTGCGTAGGATATAGCACATCAGACTCTTTCAATTTCCTGATTGTTTCTTTCTGAAACCATGCCAATGCCAATAAAAGCATCCTAGATATATGCCATTTCAAATTTTCAATTATGTAAAATACAAGAGAGAATAATATGAATTTGGGAGCTTTGTTTTCGGGCTTTTGGCCTAGCGGGGCCGGTGTAGTATCGCATTGCCGGACAGTTAACAACACGTCGACGGAACGATGAGAAGGAAACAACGGCTTTGATGTGGCAACAAAGAACTCTACTCTCCGTTCGTTAAAGCAAGACGTATTTTTTTAATTAAAAGTCAATATAGTATAATTTTGAACAATCTTATAGACAAAAGTATGAAGATTTATAAAATTTAATTAACGTACAATAAAAATATAGAATGAAAATATATTTTATGGTGAGTCTACTCATTTTGATTTGATATTCGAAATAATCATATATTTTTATCTATAATATCGGTCAAAAGATATATACTACATTAAATTTGACTAAAAGTATAGTACGTCTTACCTTGAGGAATGAAGGGAGTAATACTTTGAAGGGGGACGGGTGACAAGAGGGATGAAATAAGATGTCATGAACTTGCACCGTGGCAATCAGGAGAAGAACTTTTGCAACTAATTTCCACAGAGCCAGCGCGCGCTTTCTCCTTTCTATCTCTCTCTTGACTCTTGTGAATTGTGATACCATGCGAAGGAAATTTTTTGCCGGCGGTCCACGGTGGTAGCTGAAGCAAGAAATTCGCTGCCCCTTTCCTTGGGAACAAAGGACCGGAAAGAGGTGGAAAAGAAGAGCCCACTACGGCACAACCGGCGGCGGGACGGCGCGACGGGTTTCAACGTTCCACACATTCGACCGATGCAGGCTTCCATCTCCAACGAATAAATAAAGAAAGAAAAAACGCAAAAGTCTTGCTGAGATGATAACGTGGCCCACCTGTAGGCTATAATTGTGCGCATGTCCCCGTCGATGTCCCCCACAGGACGCGCCGCGGGCGTCCGTCGCGGCGCAGATTGGTGGTGGCGGATTTAAGCTGCCATCCTAGTGTCGTGCACGCACATGTACATTTTAGTTGATTGGTTTCTTCCACTCGCCGGACAGTCTTCTAGGAGTATTTTTTTTTCTTGCCTTCTTCCGGAACCAGCGATCCTGTTTATGATGTCGTCGACTTCGACTCCAGCAGTCTAGAGGAATAGAAGTTGTAATGGAGCCATGGAAGAATGCAGGGAGAACGTGGCGGAGCTAGAGATTGGAGCACCAGGATGCCTACCGGTGCACCAGAGAGAAAATCAATCTTTTGAGGGTGTACGTGTCAGTGGCGGACACATGAAAAAATTGGAGGATGGGCACACTTCAAAAACATATTTTGCACGGCCATTAAAAGTTGCCAAATGAACAATATAAATAGCAAATCGATTCATGACATTGTAGATTAACACATATGTTTCAAATGTGCGTATCCCAATGCAAAATAGTTCAAATACATGAACAAAATCTTACATGGTGAAATATAGCATAAATAGAAAATTACATCACTTGTTTGGGAATTTTACTTGTTGCATTCCCATGAAAGATTCAACTATGTCATCTTCACTTTCTTTCAGGAACACATATCGTTCAATAAATGGCATTAAGCGATGCTTCAAGCTCATCACCCAACTATTTCTCAACTTATTTTTCACTAAACTCATTGCAGAAAATACTCTTTCAAACTCACTGTTCGTCACCGGTAAGAGCAATATCAATTTGAGAAGTAGTAGACCAAACGAAAATATGTTGTGACCGCCCGTGGCTATACCACCCCTCTACTTGTCGTTGGATCAATCATAAGATTCGGAATTGGCCTCCGCTTTCCATTCTCTTAATTAGCATAGCTTCTGCAAACTAACTGGCGCATTGACCCAGCAGCATGCATGCGTCCTGGACTTGGAGAGAGACCGAGACATGCATGGTCACTGTGTAGGTAAGAGATTTGGTGCATGAGCATGCCGGTCTTTATTTCACATGTCCTAATTAGCACTGTAATTCGTATGTGGATGATGGCAAAATAGGTCCAAGCCACCGGTTGGCTAACCAACCCATGCATAGTGGCACGATTTGAGCTTTTAGATTCGGGTTGTCACGCACTAATTAGAGCTCATGGATGTTTTTACTGATTAGAGATGTAAGATGAGATGCTCAGTATGAACACAATCGTTTTGGTGAATTAGATTGGTGTGCTCACTCTGCGTGGGTCTTTCCTGTTTTCCACCACGATGGCATCTGTCTTTGTTGGAGTTCCGTGAAACATCCTGGTTTACTGCAGCCAGATTACACAGCAACGTAAAAAAAGGTTTGAAAGTTTGATGAAGACCCATTTTTACCACAAATTGAACATCTTAATTCACAAAGAACGAATATTAAACAGTAGTATTAATTAAAAAATAAAAATTATACACATGTATGCAAAAAATGGTTTGAGATTGTGAAATTTGTTTCTTGGATGGTATCTATTCTCGTAGTTAATTTTAAAGATGTGTAAACCTCGCAAAACTGCACCCATATGAATATCTCACTGATCCATATATGGTAACTAATCTCGCAGATCAGTTAAAACTAATATTCTTGAGGATTATGTGATCACCCAGCGCATAAAATCTTTCTGATTCGAACACTATTCATGCATAGTACCTGCAAGGATCTGCTCTTCACAGCGACATACCGGCTAATCAGTAAAAACATTTAAGTTTTACTTGCCTTTAATACCCTGCATATGGGTGGAATCGTGTTGCATCTTGCATGCACAGCTCGTCAACGTTGGTAACTGTCGGAAGTGTCAGCACCGGCTGACCAGGCGTTCTGTGAGCAGCACTGGCCGCACTGACCTTTCATCAACGGATAATAGCAGCTAATTGCAGCTTTCGTGTTTTTTCGGTTGATTTACCCTGCATGCAATCTGAGTGACAATCCAGACCGAATCTCCAAGGCTCAATCAGACGGCAGCCAAGGGGGTAGTATAGCCAACGGGCGACCAAAAATCCGCTCTATTTAGACCAAATCATAAACAATATGCTTTGGACACTCGTTGTCGCCACCGGTTGACATTTATAAACAAAATCACCATTATAGACAGTGCCAAAGCGACATATGCATACGTGCAGGCTGCAGCTCTCTGTTGAACTGCTGCTTGGTGTTTGTGCTTCTGACTCTGCTCTGCGCCTCCCCGGCGAAGCGGCAGAGCAGAGGAGGTAGCGGCGTCCGGTGGACCCAGCCGGTGATGGGGCAAGGGGATCTGGGCGGGGGAGGCAGAGGGGAGAGGCAGGGTTGCCGGACCGGAGGTCGGAGGGCAGCCGTCGGTGCTTGGTTTTCCCGTTTGACAGGAGCAGAGGAGGAGTCTGACAGGAGATGCTATCGGGTCGCGCGGTTCGGCTCCTCGCTCGCACGGACCGTACGTGAAGCTCTCTCTAGCGACATGAAAAGCAATGCAAGGCCATAACGTTTTTGTTTCTGGGAAAACTGGGCCATGAGATTGGGGTATACAAAAAAATCTCTATTTCGGGTAGGCCACGGTCCACCGGCCCGCCCCTGCGTCCGCCATGGTATGTGTGGTGAAAAATTGCAATTTTACCAAGAAATTTTGTCCTGGCTGGTATCCAGTGCCCCCTTAGCTCAAGTAGAAGCGCCATGATCCTGCGCACCCAGCAAATTGGTGCAGCGGGTGCACCCAACTCCGGTAGACCACCGAAAATGTTTTGAGAAAATATGGGAAAAGTTTTATCATAGATATTAATCATGTCTAGCATGTCACAAAATTTTAAGTCTAATCCGTAACATATCAACAAACAAAATAGATAAATTGCAATTTGATATCATTAGTGACAATGGGCAAAATTCAAAACCCAACTGCATTTTGGCACTATTCATTGCGATTTGTCAATTTTGTTTCTTGACATGTGTTTATGAATTTAGACTTACAATTTTGTGACATGCTAGATATTAAGTTTACATATGACTAACGTTTTCCCTATTTTGTTAAAACATTTTGGTGGTCACCGGAGTTGGATGCACCGGGTGCACCAATTCGTTGGGTGCACAGGATACGTTCTCAACATGCAGGTGCTCCATTTGTCGTGGTGGTGTCACGGCAGATGCCATGGGTATGGCTTAAGTGTGGGCTCGCTTGGGCGTTGGGGGAACCGGGGAGGGTTTGCGCGCCTACGAAGCACGCATGAAGACCAAACAAGAACCTCGCAGGAATCAACAAGAACAAAGCAAACCAAGAACAGCGAAGAACACCACGATGTACCCTGCTTCGGGGCCCTCTTGTGGAGGTAACACCCCTACTGCAGCTCTAGCCTACTCTCTTATATCTCAAGTGTTTACAAGTACAGAGCGCTCCTTGAGCTGTATGATGAACAAAGGAACGGGCTCTAGGTAGAAGATGAAGCTTGGGGGGGAAATGATGCTCACAATGGTCGATCCTCCCCACAGAAGGAGGTGGTGTTGCCTATATACAGTAACCGAATTACCCTTTTGCCCCTGGCCGCAGAGGACAATGGCATGGACAAGGAGAACAGGACAAACACTGGCCACTGTCACTCAGCCCAGCTCACCCTCTGTTCACCACAGGCTTATCTTTCCTCTTTGAGCTTAAGGCAGTGTAGACCACAGTAGCCTAGCCACTGCCCCTTTCCCGAATAGGCCGAGTCAGCGCCTAGGGGCTTGTGACCCGGAAAACCTGTGGCAGCACCTTGCTGTCTTCTGAGCCCCGGTCAGTAACCTTACAGTGCCCGTGACTTTTACTGACATTACTTGGCCCCTGTGCATCATCCGAGTTGCCCTACCCGGGTCCTTCCTGACCGACCCGGATAACTTAGCCGGCTCTTCTTTCCTGGATCCGGTTAAACCTCACCGGATCCCCTTTGGTCTTTTCTTTCACTGGCTTGAAGTAGGACTGACCGAATCGCCTTGAGATCCGACCCGGATAACTTAGCCGGCTCTTCTTTCCTTGATCCGGTTAGACCTTAACTGCTCATAACACATCATCTTTGCCCTACCCGGGGGCAGCCCCCCGACAGTAGTCCCCGAAGCTGGTGCGGTCCTACGGCATCGGCTGAAGGGCCGTTCCAGATTCTAAACCAACATCACTAACCGGATCACCTCTAGCTGTCACCGAATTTTCCGGGACATTTGGCAGGAAAAGCCTGTGCAAAGCCGTATAACCCGGGTTGTCAGCTCGTTATCCGGATCCACCGGGTACTCGAGTGTGTTTGACCAGAAGACCACGTCTCCTCGTTTTCTCCGTTGACCGGCACATAGGATCCGCTCCACCGCTTCCAATTCTGCGGCGTGGCCACGAGTGCTTGAAATACACGGCCACAGCAGCTGCCACAGAGTTCCGCGACGCAAGGGATCTAACCGTGCTCCGGTAACCGCGCGGTAGTGGGGGGCAGTTACCGCTGGAGGCTATAAAGAGGGCGCGGTGGTTTTTCCCCTTCTTCTTCCTCTCAACTCCCACTAACCCGCTCCATCGACGCCGCCGCAACCTCGCCATTCAAGGTTGCCGCGCCAGGGACGCACAGCGTACCAGAGCAAGACCATCGGAGCCGCGCCTCGCGCCCATCTCCGACGTTTCTCCGTCGAACTCCTCCTTCGAGCGACTCGCACTGTAAGTTCTTCCTCCTCTCGCCATAGCCACCGTGACGAGTTCATACTCTCGGAATACACACACCTGTTCTTGGTAGATTGATGCGTATCTAAGCCCGTGTTCCTGCCGTAGCACACTCCGCAAATTTTCTGTCCAAGTTCCGCAATAGACTGGCCTAGATACACCTGTCCCCGTTGGAGCAGTTCAACCATGTTTTTACCCGTGATTTTCTTTCTTTTTTACCACCGCTGTAGATCTTCCCAACCCTAGAAACTTGCGGAAAGATGTTTGCGACTTCCAACCGCTTCACCTTCTCCACCGGACCCGGTTACCCTACCCGGGATAGGATTAGCCGAGTCACCATAGATCTGATTCGGCTTTAATGTTATCCGATTCTTCTTTGGTCCCATGGATTCCGAATTTCCTGACCCGGTTATCCGACTCTTTGCTGCAGGACCGATTCGGTTATGGCCAAACTTCCCCCTGGCCGATGGGAAGGATCTGATGTTACCAAAAATGACTTGGAATGGCTACGAGCCACCCGACGCATAACGCCCCAAGCCATCTGCCGCCGACCCGGAAAAGAACTCGCACCGGCGCCCGAACCCGGTGAACGCGTGGTATTCATAGCACACTTCGAGCGCGGGCTCGGGTTACCTGCCAGTGACTTCTTCCGGGCCTTTCTGGACTTCTTCGGATTACAGCTTCACCACCTCCCGGCGAACGCCTTCGTCTCTTTATCAGCTTTCTCTTCCTTCTGCGAAGGCTATCTCGGTCTTTGGCCGAGTGTGGATATATGGGCAAAGTACTTCCACCTTCGCAAGCACACCATCCCGGGTACCAAGCCGAAAGAGCTGACCGCTTGCGGTTCGGTTAGCATCACGCCACGGCAGGGATCCGCCTTTCCCCGAGTCACCGGCCTAGACACGGTGAAGAAATGGCAAAGGACCTGGTTTTACATAAAGAGCGCTGAGGGCCATGACGCTCTTAATCTGCCCGAATTCAGGATGGAGCCGCCCAGAGCCGAGCTGAACTTCGGTTACAATCCGGCTGAAACGATTGCTGAACTCCAGACAGTGCACACCGCTCTGGAGGATTTTTTGAAGAATGGCATGATCTCTGACGACCTCCTCCGGACCTTCATCTCTCGCCGGGTCAGCCCTCTTCAAAGGCGTGACCACAAGATATGCCACATGCGTGGCGCACTAGATCCTACCCGGATCAGCAAGCACGAGCTTAACAAAGCTTCCGTCTTCAGACGGGTAAACGCCATTGCTGTCAATGAGATGTCGGACAAATGGCGGTGGGGTGTAAAGCCATTCTACCGGGAAAAACTTCCTCCACAGGTTAGCTCACCACTCTCCGAACCCAATCCTACTTCATCCGCATAACCGCGGCCTGATCCGGATTCGCATTACCTTCTTTGTAGCTGTTTGATCGCCAACTTACTGAAGACGGAGATCTCTCCACCAAGGCATGGACACCGGATCTCAGCCCGCCGCGCGAGGGCGAAGAAGATCCGGATACGGATGACTATTTGCCCATTCCCCGTGCCAAGCCAGTCCGCAAGGGTAAGCAATCAAACACTCACAACCTTTCCGACGAGGAAGATGAAGATTGCTGCATCTTAGAACCCATCAATGCTATTCCGATTTCATGGTTACCACCACCTTATGTTCCAGCCAAAGATGATACCCAAGAGACATCTCGGAAACGCGCTGAGGCGCCCGAGACAAATGCCCCAGAGACCAAGCGAAGAAAGAAATCCGGCGACAAGCCGAGCCGTGTCAAACCGATGCCCACCACCAAGGGGTAACATTGACCGAACTTTATTTGCTTTCTTCCTCTATTAACCGAGTCATATCTATCCGAGTTAACTGTTTGCTTTGCTTTATGCAGTGATGTCCTCATCACCGCGCAGACTCATTCATCCATCTCTTCTCCCATTCCTCCATTGGATACGGCCATGGAAACCCAGTCTCCTGACCGAACTGCCACCTCACCCACGCGTGTCCCAACTACCAATATTCCCCAGCCGACTCCCATCTCAGAGCCGGTTATCGACTTGGAGAGTGAGGAAACCTCGGCTCCAATCCGAGATTCAAGCTGGCCACGTCCTTTGAAGGAGCTGGAGAAGGAAAAGGCTAAGACATCGGTTAAGTCCACACCTAAGCCGGATTCCCGTCCTGCTCCTGCAACTCAATCTGCACTGAGCCAAGAGCAGCAGCAGAAGAAGAAGAAACCGAGGCAGCAACAACCACAAGTAACCCCTGAAGAGCAGCAACAGCAGCAACAACAGCAACAAACTTCCGAGAAACCACAGAAACCGCAACATCAGAGACAGACCCCGGGTGCATCACCTCCACCCAAGCCGACTCAAGTTGTCTTTGGCACAACTTCCTCCACTCCGGATAAGCAAGTGATTGCTGTCAAGCAAACCACCGCTACCTCCTCTGCCATTCAATCCGGCCAAGCCAAGCCTAAGCTCAGCACTGCCAATGACTTTATTGAGGCCTGGAACGCCGTGGACCTTGCACCAGGCTTTTCCGCTGCAACGCCGCACCCTGCTGGTCCTAGCCGAATGATGCAATCTCTTCATTCAGTGAAGGTTGCGTTTACTGCATCGCACCAAGTCTTCGAGGTAAGTTTGCCGAATCTTGCTTTTAGTTCGTCATGATCAAATAGTATACACCCAGTCCCCGAGATTCGGGTCGAACGACTGATACTCTTTGGAGTAAGAAAGTCATTCGGCTTGAATCTTTTAAAAAATTTGATCATGATCTTTTTCTTAACTGAAAAAACTGTGAGACCCCCAGTCCCCGGGTTTCTTTTTAACCGATTCGGTCAGTCTCGGCCAATCTCCGAGATTTGTTTTGGCTCCACCTTGTCTCGGGTATCAGTCCCCGAGTCTCTTTTGACGCTATCTACTTTCTTTCAGGAAAGCACGGGCACTCGCAGCGACCTCTTTAAGCAGCTTGCCAACCAGTACCACAAGCTCCAAAAATCATTTGATGCCTTGGTCCTCAAGATGAATAGCAAAGAGGAAGAGCAAAAGCGTGCTTTATCCGAGGAAAAATCAGAGGTAGCCCGAGTCCAGCGGGAGCTTGACCGGGTTGAAAAAGTGAAGAACAAAGTTAAAGGAGAGCGGGATGCACTGCGGAGGGAGAGAGACACGCTCCAAAAGGAGAAAGATACAATTCAGAAGGAGCGAGACACTTTGCACGCCGGGCTACAGAGGCGAGCCGAAATGGATAAGCAGATTCAAACCACAGTGGCCGAGTCTGAAGCTGAACTGAAAGCTGCTAAAGAAGAACTGGCTGCTCACCAAGCGGCCAGTGCGAAATGGCTGGCTCAACTTGCTAGCCTTAACGATGACATGGATCGTAAGTTCACCGAATCCCCTTTTTTCTTTCTGCTCTTAACCGATACATATGATTGTGTTCCTTCTTGCTGAACTCAGTATTAGCTTATTTGTTTGTAGGAGAGTTTACCAGCATTCGGCTTCAAGCCGCCAAGGCTGTGCGAAACGCCCGAGCTGAGAGAGCTAAATTAACCGAGGCTCCCCTATCCGAGACATGGGACATCGAAGATCATATTACAGCACTTAAGGCTCGGATTGCTCCTCTGAAGGATTCCCACATTGGTCTGCTTAATGCAAGTCTCAAGGCTCACCGAATCTTGTTTCCTGAAGCGCGGCAAGTTGTGCCCGTGGAGGAGCTGATCAGAGACCTGGATCAAGCAATGACCCGGTTAAAACAGTGGAGGTCTTCGTCTGCCCGCGCTGGTGCTGACGCAGCTTTGTTATTCATCATGTCCTGGTACGAGCTGATTGACCTTGCCAAAGTGCGCTCCTTTCGCGAGGGTTCTTCATGGGCTACAGACCCTATCCGGATCAAGATCCGTGAAGAAGCCGCCAACTTCATGGCCGAATTTGCACGCACCAAGCATCTTGATCTGGAGGCTCCAGTCTACTCGGATGGAGAAGACACTGAAGAAGAGGAATCAGACGACGCCTCCGCTGAAGAATATGCCGACTCAGAGGGCGAGTCTGATGAAGAAAAATCCAGCAAGGTACCAGCCTCCGACTCGGCCAAGCTCACCGAACAAACTCCAACCGAGTCTTTTGTGATTTCAGCCACTAACTTGACTGTGATTACTAAACAGGCTTCACGCGATCCGGAAATTTCCGAATCCGCCCATCCTTCAAGCTCTCCAGTCAAGATTACTTCCGGAGCGCCACCATCTTCCGAATCTGCTCCAGCAACAGAACCTCTCGTAACCGCGTCCACTTCCACCGAAATACCCGTAACCGAGGTTCGCGCGCCCGAAGCTCCGCTAACCGAAGCTCCTCCCACAGAAGTTCCCGCAACTGAAACTCCTATGACCGAGTCTGCCGCGACCGAGTCCGCTGCCCCCTGAAGTACTTAACAAAAACATTAAATCCCCGGTATGCCGGGAGCAGATGTAATAGACTATTTTAAGTTCTTTCGAGACTATGCTTATCATGCTTAACGTGATCCGGACAAGGTTTATGTTGGATCATCTTAAACCGAGTCCCCGAGTCTGTTTTCTTGTTTACTACTTTTGCCAAATCTTTGCTCTTGTCTACCTCTTTGGGTGTTTTGACAGTCGAGTCACAAGATAGGAATCATAGCATACAGTACTTGAAACATGCGAGTTGTGGTTTAGAATCATTCAACATAAACGAAAGAAAAAAAAAAAAAATAAATAACAGGGGTTAGTAAACGACATGTGCCGAATCGGTTTTGGACCGAGTCCCCGTGTCCATTTTCATGTTTCCCATATTCCTCATCTCTGCTCTTGACTACCATTTTGGTGTTTGTCAGTCGAGTCACGAGATCAACAACACAACATACATTACCTGAAACTCAGAACAAGGTTCAAAGCGATTCGGCACATGAACGGCAACAAACAAAGCCGTAATAAACAACACACGCATAAGGACGAAGCAGTCCCCGAGTCCAGACTCGGATTACTGCGATTTCATTCATGATAAATTGAAATACATACATTGCGCCCTTTAAGAGTAGAAGGGTCGAAGCAGAGCTACATTCCAAGGTCGCTTGGTTTCCTGTCCGGGTCTGTCCAAGCCATCCTCCCTTGGTTCCTGTACATCTATAAGATAGTACGAGTCATTGTGCATAGCCCTGCTCACAATGAATGGTCCCTCCCATGGAGGTGACAATTTGTGTCGGCCTTTGCTGCGCTGCACCAGCCTCAGCACTAGATCACCCTCATGAAACACTCGAGGACTGATTTTCCGGCTATGATAACGCCTGAGATTTTGCTGGTATATTGCTGTCCGAGACAGGGCCAACTCTCTTGCTTCCTCTAGCAGATCCACTGCATCTTCCCGGGCCTCCTTTGCCTCGGTTTCAGTGTACATTGCCACCCTTGGTGCATCATATTCTATGTCAGTGGGTAGGACAGCTTCTGCCCCATACACCAGAAAGAATGGCGTATAGCCTGTGACCGATTCGGTGTAGTCCTTAGACCCCATAGAACTGATGGGATTTCATCTATCCAGCACCCTGGAGTTTTCAACAATGGTTCAATGAG
Organism: Poa pratensis; assembly: GCA_947311845.1. Taxonomy (NCBI): domain Eukaryota; kingdom Viridiplantae; phylum Streptophyta; class Magnoliopsida; order Poales; family Poaceae; genus Poa; species Poa pratensis. Next base: position 88,218,356 of record CAMZMU010000041.1, read on the forward strand.
ACGAGCCTTGATGCCGGCTAACACTAGAGCATTTGATCTTTCCACTTGCCCATTGGACTCTGGATGTGCCACTGAGGCTATGTCTAACCGGATCCCCTTATTCATGCAGAATCGGGCAAACTCTCCGACAGCAAAGTTTGTGCCGTTATCCGAGATGATGCTATGAGGGTATCCGTATCTCAAAATGATTTCTTTCAAGAAGATTACAGCCGAACGGCCATCCACTTTCCGTATTGGTTTCACCTCTATCCACTTGGTGAACTTATCCACCATCACCAGCATATGTGTCATGTTGCCCCTAGCCGGCTTGAAATCTCCCACCATATCCAAACACCACACCGCAAATGGCCAAGTAATAGGAATTGTCTTCAGTGCCGATGCGGGTAAGTGTGTTTGCTTAGCAAATCTCTGGCATCCTTCACACCTGCGGACTATGTCCTCCGCATCTGCATGAGCAGTGGGCCAATAAAATCCATGCCGGAACACTTTAGCCACCAGGGCTCTTGTACTGCAATGATGTCCACATTCACCTTGGTGTATCTCTAGGAGCATCTCCTTGCCCTCTGCTGGCTCCACGCAGCGCTGCAACACCTCGGTTACACTTCTTTTGTATAACTCCTTGTTGATGATGGTATAAGCCTTGGATCTCCTCTGGACACGCCTAGCCTTGGTCTCATCGCTTGGCAAGCTTCCTTCCTCGATGAACTTCATGATCTCTTCAGCCCACTCTGGTACTGGATGCAAAGGGAACAAGTGCTCATTTTCTTCCACAGGTTTGGCCGCCATTATCTCTTCTATCAGCTTCTGTCCATTCCCCACAATCCGGTTAGCATCATCATCTCTACTCCTCTTTCCCAAGACTCGGTTAGCATTTTCCGAATCTGCGTGAGCAGTCCCCGAGTCCGGGCATGCAGTCCCCGGGTCTTCCTCGATATACTCAACGTCAACATTCATAGGAATAGCTTCGGATTCTTGCTTGGGAATAAAAATCGACTCGGAATCAGGCGACGGTTTGATTGAAGGGACCCTTAGATGATTCAAGGATATTCCGGGTGGGATTGCCTCCCTAGACGACCCGAGTTTTGACAGAACATCTGCAGCTTGGTTTTCCAGCCGAGGTATATGCTTGTATTCACAGCCTTCAAAAAATCCCGAAATTTTCTGAACATGAAACCGATACAGTGCCATATTGGCATCAAGAGCATCCCAATTTCCAGAAGATTGCTGTACGACCAAATCCGAATCACCGAAACATTCAATTCGGCGAACGCCGATGTCCCGAGCCACATTAAGCCCATGGATCAGTGCCTCATACTCGGCTACATTGTTTGACGCTGAGAAATGAATCTGCAATACATATCGCAATTGATCCTGTTTTGGTGATGTGAGCACCACTCCAGCACCTAGCCCGATTTTGCATTTGGAACCGTCAAAGTGCAACCTCCAGTAATTGTAATCCGGTTTAGGTGGCTCATATTGCATCTCAGCCCAGTCACAAAGGAAATCCGGCAAAGCCTGAGACTTGATAGCGTCTCTTCTCTCATAATGTGGTGTGTAAGGAGACACTTCTATCGCCCATTTGGCAACTCGGCCAGTTGCATCTTTGCACCCAATGATCTCCGCAATTGGAGCTTCACACACCACTGTAATCGGGTGCTCTTGGAAGTAATGTTTCAATTTCTTGACCGCCAGGTACACACCATATGTCATCTTCTGGTAGTGAGGATAATTTTGCTTCGAAGTTGAGATCACCTCACTCAAATAGTACACCGGCCTCTGCACGGATTTGCCCTCTTCCTCTCTTTCTACCACAATAACCACACTTACGACCCGGTTAGTGGCCGCAATGTAAAGCAACATCGGTTCACTCGGCAAAGGTGATGCCAAAACTGGAGCAGTGGACAACATCTTTTTCAACTCATTGAAAGCCGAATCTGCCTGTGGGGTCCATGTGAACCCGGTGCTCTTTCTCATCAATTGATATAAGGGCAAAGCTTTCTCTCCTAACCGACTCACAAACCGGCTTAATGAGGCTAAGCACCCGGTGAATTTTTGCACATCTTTTAGACACTTAGGCAATTTCATGTTTTCTATGGCTCGGATCTTAGCCGGGTTAACTTCAATGCCTCGGCTTGATACAAGGAAGCCAAGCAACTTTCCAGCCGGGACACCAAAGGTGCATTTATCCGGATTCAATTTCAACCGATATTTTCTCAAGTTCACAAATGTCTCCTCGAGATCCCCGAGGAGAGTATGTTTCTCTTTAGTTTTGATAACAATATCATCGACATAGACCTGCACATTTTTGCCCATCTGGGAGTGTAGGCATTTCTGCATACATCTCTGATAAGTAGCACCGGCATTTCTCAAACCGAAACACATGACACGATAGCAATACGCCCCATACGGGGTAATAAAAGCAGTCTTTATTTGATCTTTAGGGTTCAGTGGTATCTGGTGAAAACCAGAGTACGCATCAATAAAAGACAACAACTCACACCCAGCAGTGGAATCGATCACTTGATCAATCCGAGGTAAAGGAAATGGATCCTTCGGACACGCCTTGTTCAGATTGGTGAAGTCTATACACATGCGCCACACCTTGACCACAGCTGGTTCGTCCTTCTTCTTCTCTACCAGAACCGGATTGGATATCCAGTCTGGATGCAGCACCTCCATAATGAATCCGGCTGCCAGTAGCTTAGCCAGCTCATCGAGCACCACTTTTCTTCTATCTTCTGAGAGACGCCTAGTCGGTTGCTTAACCGGTTTTACTTCTGGCCTGACAAACAAAGAGTGCTCTGCCAATTCCCTCGGAACACCAGGCAGGTCCTTAGCCGACCATGCAAAGATATCCCGATTCTCACGGAGGAAATGGCAGAGCGCGCTTTCCTATTTCTCGCCCAAACCGGCTCCAATGATGGCCATGCGCTCTGGGTTCTCCGGGTCAATGGGGATCTTCTTTGTCTCCTTGGGCACTTCAAAGGTTGCGCCGCCATCCGGGTTGGTCATGGCCAGCACGCCTAACTGAGCCGACTTCGCCATTGCCACCACCTCGTGCATCTTGCTCTTTTCAGCTTGTATCACCAGTGATTCGGCTAAGTTGGAACCAACTGTAGCACACTGTATGGCCTTCTTGTAGTCTCCCGCAACGGTGATAACACCATTCGGGCCAGGCATTTTCATCTTGAGGTAGGCCACATGAGTAGATATCATGAACTTGGCTAATGCTGGCCTGCCAAGCAGAGCATGGTATGGGCTTTCCAAATCCACCACCTCGAACTCGAGACTCTCAAGCCTGTGATTGTCCCTGGTACCGAACAACACATCTACCCAGATCTTACCCATGGGGGAACAAGATACCCCGGGTACTATGCCATGGAAAGTACAGCTGCTCTGTTGCAACTGATTCGGCGAAATACCCAACTTGATCATTGTGTCCCGATACATGATGTTTATGGCACTGCCATTGTCGACCAAGACTCGGCTAAATTTCACGTTCAGCTTGGGTCCAACCAAAGTTGGATCCACCACCAGTGCATAGTTCCCTGGGCTTGGCATGATCCTTGGGTTATCCGCCCTGCTCCAAGTGATCTCCTGCTCAGACCAGTTCAAGTACTTTGGAACTGCTGGCATCACGGCATTCACCTCCTTTGCTCGTCTCAACTGACTTTTCTTGTCAGTTGGCTCGGTCACGAAAACCACATAACTCTGATGTGCTTCCTTGTAATCATTCCCAGGGTATCCACCTTGCCTACTTGGGCCATCACCATTGTCACTGCCTCCCATGTTCACCAGGTTAACCGGCTTCGTTGCTGCTGGCCTTGGAGTTCCAGCGTTGACCGGGGTCGCATTGGCTCCGGTTAGCGGCATGTTTGGCCTGAAATTCGGTCTAGGAGCACCTCTTTGAGGTGGTCCTCTTTGACCTTCCGCCTGAATGCGGTGATGCCAACTACAGTTCCGGGTCGAATGATTAGCCGGTTTGCGCGGATCGGTGGTGTGATAACAGCAAGGCCCATCTAATCTGGACTCAAAAGTCAGAGGTGGACTTGGTCCCTCCCACACTTTCTTCGGCCAAGCACCTTGATTCGGCCTCCAAGCTGGACCATCAGTTTTCTGCCTCTGCGCATCTCCTCCACCGGGTTGATCCATGTTTACCGCAGCAACTTGATCAGAACCGTATCTGTAATCCGGATCTCTTCTCTTGTAACCGAATTCATGTCGGTCACTAGGCCTTAATGGTCCAACTCGGTTATTAACTGGTTGCCTCCTGTTTGCTCCCACTGCATCCAATGCGGGCTGTGTTGGATCACCCAGCGCATACGTGTCTGCTATCCGGATCATATCTGCCAGGGTTTTCGGCATATCTCTTTGGAGTTTCTGCCAAAGTGGTGTACCATGCCTGCATCCCTGTGCAAACCATGAAATGGCCTGCTCCTCCACTACACCTTCGCAAGAATTGCGCATGTTGCTCCACCGAGTCAAATACTCTCGGTCTGTCTCCCTCTCTTCCTGCTTGCACGCAGCCAGGAGCTGAGGTCGGTTTGGCCTCTTGTAGGTGCTGGAGAAGTTGCTGTTAAACGCCTGTTCCAAATCCATCCAACAATTGATACTACCCGGCGGCAAGTTATTCAACCAGATCCGGGCTGGACCTTCTAACATATGCGGGAGATACCGGACCGCCCATCGGCGATTGCCCCCCGCAATGTGCACTGATGATACATAGTCCGTCAGCCAATCCTGTGGCTTGGTGCTCCCATTATACGGCTTCGTGTTGCGGCCGAGCTGAAACAAAGGCACACTTGGCTCATTCATTATCCGAGGTCCAAAGCATGGTGGACCCGGTGGGCCCTGCTCTTCCAGCTTCTCGGACTGGTAGATTCTGTCCAATTTGAGACGCTGATCATCCGGATCCAACATCCGAGGCCCCAGTCTCGACGCCAGTGCATTGTCATACGTCTGGTATCCGGCTCGCGCCATAGCCGAATTGCCATCGTCATAACGGTAGCCCACCTGGCCACCACTCTGCTGCTGCACCTGTGCCATCATTTGCTGTCCGGGGTGGCGAGGCGGTTGACCTCGGCCAGCCGAATTCTCCCTTCCAGTACCCGGATTGCCTTGACCACCACTGTTTCTGCCTTGTCCGCCTTTTCCTTGGGCTGCAAGTTGCTTGCTTGCGTATACCGCATCATAAGTTTGCAGCTGCTTGCTCTTACCCGAGTTCACACTTTGGGCTCGGTCAATCCCAACATGCGGAGAGGACGCTTGCCCCTTAGACTTCTGGCTAGCAGCCCTAACCGAGACAACTACCCGGGAACCACCAGCATCCGGATTAGCTTTCCTGTAGGCCTCATTCTGCCTGTTGCACACATCCACTAGCTCATTCACTCTCTCCGCCTGCTTGCGCCAAGCATCCCCGGTCAGGTTACTTAATTCAGCTCGCGCTGCTGCTGCAGCCCTAAGATTCTTAGCCGGGGAGCTATAAACCGGCTTGCCTGTTCCGGACCTATGACTAGTGGCTTTACTTGAGCTCGAACCTGCAGCTCTAGCCAACTCGTCGTTGAGGTCCTTGCCTCTGTTACGTAGCTCGGCTTTCTTGCGCGAGCGGTGCACTACAGGAGTAAAGCCATCTGTGATACCATTGGCAGCATTGTATTCTCTCAGGTCTCTATCAAACTCTTGCCTAGACTCTATCACTAACCGAGCCTCTTTTTGCAACCTCAGGCGCTCTGCCTCTAGCTGAGCTACAGTAAGATCAACATTTGCTCCAGGAGCCACTGGCCGAGCTAGCTTTTCCAAGATACCCTCTAAGGAAGCACCCCTGCTTGACGTGCCAAGGGGACCAACCGGATCGGGTTTCTCCTTAGGGAACTTAGCTGTCCGAGTCGGCATGTCAGCCGGATCGACTGGCGTGGCCAGTTCCTCTGGCACGCTCGTGCTGGCACCTCCTTTGCCTGCAGCAGCGTTTGCGGCAGCCACCATGACCTCCACGCTGCTCCCAGGGCGAGCGCTACGCCCTCCGCGAGCTGCGCGGAAAGAGGGAGGATCCGCAGCCACGAGCACCTGCGCCGGGTACTCGCGAACTGGCTCGGTGGCGACGTAGGTGACGAAGCTGCCCAGCGTCATGAGGAAGCCATCCGCGGGGAAGGGCTTGTTGGAGAAGCACCCCGCGTTGTCGCTGATGAAGTTGAACTCGCCGAGCTTGCACACGAGCCCGGAGAGGACCCGCTCGCCGGCACCAGTGACGGAGCCCGTCCGGATGGAAACCCCAGCCAACGCCAATGCTTGCCCCACGGTGGGCGCCAACTGTCGTGGTGGTGTCACGGCAGATGCCATGGGTATGGCTTAAGTGTGGGCTCGCTTGGGCGTTGGGGGAACCGGGGAGGGTTTGCGCGCCTACGAAGCACGCATGAAGACCAAACAAGAACCTCGCAGGAATCAACAAGAACAAAGCAAACCAAGAACAGCGAAGAACACCACGATGTACCCTGCTTCGGGGCCCTCTTGTGGAGGTAACACCCCTACTGCAGCTCTAGCCTACTCTCTTATATCTCAAGTGTTTACAAGTACAGAGCGCTCCTTGAGCTGTATGATGAACAAAGGAACGGGCTCTAGGTAGAAGATGAAGCTTGGGGGGGAAATGATGCTCACAATGGTCGATCCTCCCCACAGAAGGAGGTGGTGTTGCCTATATACAGTAACCGAATTACCCTTTTGCCCCTGGCCGCAGAGGACAATGGCATGGACAAGGAGAACAGGACAAACACTGGCCACTGTCACTCAGCCCAGCTCACCCTCTGTTCACCACAGGCTTATCTTTCCTCTTTGAGCTTAAGGCAGTGTAGACCACAGTAGCCTAGCCACTGCCCCTTTCCCGAATAGGCCGAGTCAGCGCCTAGGGGCTTGTGACCCGGAAAACCTGTGGCAGCACCTTGCTGTCTTCTGAGCCCCGGTCAGTAACCTTACAGTGCCCGTGACTTTTACTGACATTACTTGGCCCCTGTGCATCATCCGAGTTGCCCTACCCGGGTCCTTCCTGACCGACCCGGATAACTTAGCCGGCTCTTCTTTCCTGGATCCGGTTAAACCTCACCGGATCCCCTTTGGTCTTTTCTTTCACTGGCTTGAAGTAGGACTGACCGAATCGCCTTGAGATCCGACCCGGATAACTTAGCCGGCTCTTCTTTCCTTGATCCGGTTAGACCTTAACTGCTCATAACACATCATCTTTGCCCTACCCGGGGGCAGCCCCCGACACCATTGCTCTAGAGGTGTCGCAGTTTTGAGCAATGCCCATGTATTTATAGATTGATAGGAGGCCAATGTACACATGCGTGAACACAGGTAGATATAAAGGGCGTGTTTGGTCATTCGTATTAAAGGTACGTTTGGTTTTCAGCCAACACTGGCATTACCAAAAAAAAAATGGTATGCCCATGTCGTTGCCGTTGTTGTTTGGTTGGCTGCCAAAATATTGGCTAGCCCAGCCCACCCACGGGCTGCAGTTCATTTTTTTCGCCAATCATGGGGAAACAGTAGGCGCAGGATTCCTTCGCCAAAATTTTGGTAACGTCGGGAATTTGGTGTGGCGGGTGCAGGCGTAAACAAAACATACCCTAAATTTGATCCTTTTGCATCCATGGCTCATCTTGTTGAGTTCATATGTGACTTGGGTCATATTCTGCAATTTGTTTGGCCGACTGAATTGCATTTTCTATGTTGTTTTGCTTGGTGCTTGGTGAGCTACAAAGTTGATTTAAGAGTGACTAGATGCAAAACACGGGTGTTTGGTTGTGTGCAGCCTTATGGTCTGCTCACACCCTTTAAATCTGGCCAACTTACCACCTTTTTTTGCAACACACAACACTATAATTAGCACATTAAACACATCATCGCACATACTACTTAAGCCAGTTCTTTAACACCTGCATAATTACGTCACAGGTTGATGCACATCTGCATACTACATCTACATTGTACAAGTAACATTAAGTTCATTAACACCTATAGTTTTTTGGGCATCTCATGCTCTTGCGCAACACTAACAGAGGCATCACATGCCCTGAAACAAAATGCATCAACATTAGTCTATATATATGTAAGTGACTTACCATGCTGAAGTTAGTCGTGGTAAGGACATCTATACGCCTTCATCCTAGAGGTGTCGCTCTTGTAGACCGTCATCAGCTACGAGCCGGTGGAATCAAGCTTGAAGATGACGTCGTCGTTCAACTCTAGGTTGTACTTGAGCACGATCTCGGGCCAGTTCCTTCCGAGAACTACCACGTCGCTGCCAAGTTTGGTCACCTACATCCACTCGTCGCACCAATGACAGGTATACACCAACATACAACGCGGGAGCGGGATTTGGAGCAAGTCCTTCAAGGCCTTGTGGAAAGACTTGGGGACGACGAGCATGTGGAGGTCATCGCCATCCAGTTGAACGTCGAGCCGGCGTGGTACCGGCTTTCTGTTGTGGGCGATCCGCGGTTGTCGGCCCTTGACACGCGCAACCATGGCCGCCGCTTGCTCTACGCTCCCGGGCACCACTGGCTCTAGGTTTAGCAGGAGCACACTCTTGTATCTAGGAGGTGCGTGGATGACACCACTAGCGCGATCCCACTCAGTGTTCGGTATCTTATTACGTTCATTGACATTGATTAGTACAAGCACAATGGCAACACATGCGGTCGAATGCACTACATAATGGCATGACAATAAAGGTTCTTCAGTGATAACCGCAATGGCAACACAAAGTGTCTTGGGTGATCAGCCAAGACAAAACCCCAAATTTCAGTGCACTAATGCAGTTGGTTGATCACCACACTGGCAAGATGAAACCAATAGTTCAATACACTGGCAATATAAAATGCAATAGTTCAAATAGGTCTTAGTTCAAGAAAGAGTCATAGCGAAGCCTTGGTCGCTTTCCCCTCTCCGCTACAGTGAGGGCGTTATTTGTGCGAACCCTAGCTGATCCACCTCGCCGCCGGCGAACCGCCGGTTCCCCCTCCCTCCGCCGGCCGCTCCGGTGGCGGGAGGGTGGGGGAACCCCGTTTCCCTGCGTGTACATAGTGTAGGCTCTGGTAGGTGCCTTGCCGGCGGCGTCCAGGAGGCGGTGGCGTGTCGGTGTTTGGTTTTGCAGGTGGTGTTCGACCTCTCCGGCGGTGGAGCTCGGCGTAGCTTCATGGCGGAGCACCACCATCTTCGTGCTCGCGGTCCCTGGTGGCCGTCGTGCGCGTTCCCCGTACTGGAGTTCGTAGCGGCGTCTCCAGCTCAAGATCCCGATTCAGCTGTGGTTGGAGCAAGGCAGCGAGGTGGCCGGAGGAGCAGGATGGAGGCTCTCAGGAGTTCGAGGACCGGTGACTTCCGTCCGCCAGGGGACATCCTTCGATCCAAGGTTCAAGGGAGGATGCGGCGGAGGCGCGCCGCCGGAACGTGCTGTTCTTCCTCGGCGACTTCATTCTACAGGAGGGCTTGTGTGTAATTTTGATCTTTGTGGAGGTCCTTTCTGTAATATCCTTGCTTTAATACAATAGTTGTTTCTAGCTAAAAAAAAGGTCTTAGTTCAAGTAGGTCTTAGGTGATTACCATACAAGTGCATGCAGTGCAAAAAACCCAATATCAATGGTAAATCTTTTTTACATAGATGTGCACGTATCGATGGTAAATCTATTTTACATATCTAGGATGCTCGCTGGAATAGAGGTCCAGTTTTGAACATTGCGATTTGAGAGAACTTGTCAAACTGATCAATCGTGAGTCCCATAAGAAATGACGATCGCTATAATTAAAACTCGAAACTCGCGAGCTAAACGAGTATCTTGTCACTCGGCTCGAATTCGGTGTCTCACAAGCCGAGCCGAGTTTTGAATTTAAACTCGTTTATTGAGCAAACTAAACGAGCCGAGTTACTCGTTTAGCTCGCGCACATACAAAATGTGGAATTTTCCATCTATTAGTGCCAATCTGTCAATTATTATTCTGTTTAGTTATTAGTAGGAAAATTGCTAATTTGTCCATATACATGCATGTTCGAACATTCAGAATGAGTTAAATGAGCTACTCGTCAACTACTCACGAGTTTACGGAGTGGAGCCGAGTTTCATTTCTTAACTCGCTGACGAGTTTACGGAGTGGAGCCGAGTTTCATTTCTCAACTCGTTTGGTGAACGAGTAGAGCCAGATGAGCGAGTTTAATCGAGTTGAGCTGGCTCGGCTCGAATTTCAAGCGACCAAGTTAACTAGAGTAAAAAATTCTTACTCATGAGTACTAGTGCTCCCTCTATTTGAAAAAAAATAAAAAATTTAAAAGTTTCAAAAAAACAAATCATGCATGTTCTCAATGATATAATCTACATGCGTGCAAAATCACAATGCAAAATACTTTGTATTAGGAGCTACACAGAAATGTTCAAGTATGAGTATAGCTGTTTTAATTTTTTTTGTTATTTTGTGTAGCACATAATGCAAAGAATTTCGCATTGTAATTTTGGGCACTTACATTTTAAATCATTGAGGACATGCACGATTGTTTTCAAATTATTTTGAAACTTCAAAATATTTGTTTTGATTTTTTTTCAAATTTTAGAATTTACCAGCTCTATACATCCTCTCCTCGTCCTTCCTCCATTGCACGTCACCCTATCGATATTTTAAGCGGTCCCGTCGTTCTCCTTCCCCACTCCCGCATTGACCACTCACCACTGTGCCTTGTTTGCTCACTTTCCCCACCTAAACCCAGCTGCAAATCAGCTCACTACCAACCTAAGCAACACTGCTTATCCTCTCCTCGCAATTCCACCGCTCCATCCATATATATGTACCAACAAGTACAATCCCTCTCGCTTGTTCAGCTCAAATCCACTCCTCAAACCCCCAAAAATCTGCCAAGAACTGTCCAAACCTGCGCAATTCCTAGCGTACATCAGCCAAGAACGCACCGAGGCTGGGGAGGAGAGGGTCGTTGCAAGGAGGAGAAGAGGACTCGATTTGGTGGCGAGGACAGATCGATGTCGGTGACGGGGACATCCGTCGCTGCGGCGGCGACCATGCTTGCGGCGGCCGCCGCCATCTTCATCACCTTCGTCATCTGCTTCTACCTCTTCCTCTGCGCCAAGCGCTACCGCGGCGCTGCGCCTACTATCGGCGGCGGCGGTGGAGCGGACGGCAGGGGCCGCGGCCCGCGGTTCGTCTTCGGTGGCCCCTGCCACGGGAGCGGCCTGGACGAGACGGCCATCGTGGCGCTACCGCGGAGAGAGGTCGCCCCTGGGGACCCCGCGGCGGACTGCGCCGTCTGCATCACGGAGCTCGCCGCCGGGGAGGCCGCGCGCCTGCTGCCGCGGTGCGGGCACGCGTTCCACGTCGAGTGCGTCGACATGTGGCTCCGCTCGCACTCCACCTGCCCACTCTGCCGCTGCGCGGTCGCCGACGAGGCGCCCACCGTGCAGCCCCCCGAGGCCGATCCGGAGTCGCCCAACTTCCCCACCAACGTGCTCTTCTTCGGCTCCCAGGACGCCGTCACAACCGGCGGCGCACCACCGCCACCGCAGCCTGCTCAGGGGCCTATCGCCGGTGTCGCGGCCGTGGTCGAGGCGGCAAGAATTGCGGCCCTCCGGCGGTTACTCGGCTGCGGCGGCGCGACGCCCCCGCCACCACCGCCGCAGGCCGACCGTGACGTGGAGATGGGCCTCCCCGCGGCGAGAGCAGCGCGCGGCGGCCGGCGAAGCCACAGCCAGGTTCTTGATGCCGTCTATCGCTTGCTCCTCCGTCCGCTCTTGTTGTGCTCCACATCTCCTTGATGAGCCATTTGAGGCATCAAAGGAAGCAAGTGTACATAATCAATCTCCTATGTATGTATGATACGAGCAGCTATATATTGATCTATGATGAACAAGATCTATGGATAGGTACATTTTGGCAATTTGAGATGTTCCGAAATCCATGAGATCTATGCATCAGTGAGAACCCCAGTCAGTCATATGGTTTTACCATGCAGTAACAACATCGAGCAGTTTACCAATGATGGCTGTCCATGTCGAGTAAACTGTGCAGGCACATGCGCGGCAGATGTTGACTAAAGTAAGCAACTGGTAGGAGTACATGACAACAAATATCCGGGTACACCGTACTTGGTCTTTTCTCTGATTCAGCAACTGTGCATGGAATACGAGATTTTGTACCCCTTTATTTTGATATGGAAATTCGTACTGCTTTCTTTGAAATCCCGGAAATATGAATATAATCTAAAATACTACTGAATCACGTTTTCAGCTGTTTTCACCGGTCCGGATGTGGTGCCCGTTGACGGGACACGTTCCGTCGGACTTCCGCCGGGTTCACCGTTTCTGTGTTTCCGTCCATGTTTTCGTACCCACATTTTCAGATCGATATAGCAGAAATATGATTGTTTCTATTTATAGAAAGTTAAGAGGAAAGATGATTCCAACATATTCAAAGTTAGGCGGGAACAAAGCAACAAAGGGTGAGTAGGATTATACTAGTAGCACGTTGTGCATTTTGAAATCAGAGTTTGAACAGAAAAGTGGTGGTTGGGCCAGGCAGATGCGCTGCTAGTCTTGGGCGATATGGATAGACATCGGCCGTGTCATCCTCATCGCTCATCGCCATGATTACAAGGCTACAACCTACAAACACATCAGCGTCCAAGATGATAGATAATCAAATGCCCTGGCCTACGCAGCAATTCGGATCACCATCCCGCCGCGCCAACAGTTGAGTTCCTCTCCCCACCCTCCTTCCGTTTACTGTTTCCTAATGGCGAAATGGATTGCATTTCTTCTCCTTTGATTTTCCAGGTTTAGGATGACTCCAACGGGGCGACGCATCGAGTCCGCGTCGGTCTGTTCCTGTCCGCGAGGGCCAAAAAGACGGCCAACGGGGCGATGCAAACGGACCGCGCGTCGCAATTTGGGCCAGGGATGCGTCGGGGCGGACGCGCGGCGGATCAAAAACGCGTCCGCGCGGTGACGCCTCGTGTCCGCCCCGTCCCCACCTGGCAGCGACCCCGCGCCGGTCAGCCTCCCCTGGCCCTGGCCCAGTCCTTTTTAATGGCAGGGGATAGGGACGGGCAGCCCCCACCTACCCCCACCCACTCACTTCACTCCACCACCGCTCCCTCTCCGGCGACCAAACCCCTCCCAAACCCTAGCCCTCCCGCCGCCCAGCTCGCCGCGATGCCGCGCCGGTGGTGGGGCAAGACCAAGAACGACCACGAGGCCTCATCGTCATCAGGCCGCCGCCGTCGCCGCATGCGCACGCCCACCCCGACGCCATCCCCTGAGCGTGCGCCCTTCCCGCCGTGTTCCAGCTCGCGCCGCCGGGCGCGGCGGTGCGCGACCGCGTCTGCGTGCGCAAGGAGGACTGCCAGTGGTACTGGGACCACGCAGTCCCGTTGCCGTGGCCAGATGCCAAGCTCCCAGAGCATTGGCATCTGAACCCGCAGCGCATCCCGGTGCCCCCGATACCGATGAGCGACCGGGCACGGGAAGAGGAGATCGAGCGCGGCCGCCGCCGCCTCCCCCGCGAACTCCGGAACGACCCCGCGTTCGCGGCCACGTCCGCAACTGGACGGAGTGGTTCCGCGACGAGCACAACCTGCGGCGGCAGGCGCTGTACACGAGGGCGCCAACGCCGCCATCTGGGCGGTGGTCTCCGCCACCGCACACACTGCGCCGCGACGCGCCGCCGGTGCCGCGCCGCCAGATGCGGATCGGGTCTCCGCCACCGCCCCCTGCGCCGTGAAGACGGAGCCGGAGCTCACGGAGAAGGAGCAGTTGGAGGCCATCAGGCTGGACTCCCTCAGGACAATGGCGGAGGACGAGGAGCGGCGCCGGGCGCTGGTCCTCGCCCAAGTCGCCGAAGAGCAGCAGGCGGCGGCGGAGGCGCAGCAGGCGGCTGTCCTCGAGCCCCAGGAGCAGTGGTACGAGGACATGGAGGTGGAACTGCCGCCTCCGCCTCCGCTGCCGCAGGGGATGATCCCGCAGCGGTGGGTCTTCAACGGCCACGATTGGGAGGTCGCACAGGAGGCGCAGGAGCCGCCGGCCGCCGTCCCGCAGTGAGGAGGACCGCCGGCGCACCTGTGGCAGGAGCCGCCGTACATCATCCTCGATGATGATGATGAAGAGGACAAGAAGAAGAAGTAGAAGCCCGCGAAGGGCAAAAAATTTAGGCTAATATTTTTATTTTGAAAATATTATGTAAACAGGCCGTTTGTGGCCTATCTCCCCTAACTATCAATGAAAAAGACCCATATAGGGCCTGCTTAGTTGCAAAAAATACTACAGGGCGGACTTGATGCGTCGCCCCGTTGGGGGCACTGGCACCAAGGGCGGACAGGGCCGGACTGGGTCTGTCTTTTTGGCGACGCAAACGGACCAAACGTGGACCAAACGCGCGTCCGTTTACGTCGCCCCGTTGGAGTCATCCTTAGTCTCCTCTACAGGAGGCTGACAGCCAGTGCAAAGTGTGGTTTTCTATTGGCGACGAAGCTGCTCTCTTATCTTGTTCGTGTTTTTCTTTCTGGCTTGATCAGCTTAGTCAACTGCGTCTCTTTCTTTCTTTCGCTCATCGGATAAATACCCACAAAATAATTGTCGCTCTCTTGATTAAATGATATCCATAAATTGTGATCTCTAGTTTGAAGTTTGAACATAGTATCTGCTTGTTGCAGCCAGAAAAGTTTATTTCGGATTCTCTTTCTTTCCTGTTCAGTTATGGAAAGTATCGTGCAGTTTTTTTATGTGTGAGAGGATGACGTAGGAATGATGGATTTTTCGGGGGGAAACTGGGGGAATAACGCTGACTCTATGCATATGATGTCATTTTGTGTGTAGGCTTTTCCTTCTTTTTCTTTGCGTTTAAGCGAGTGAGATAATTGCGTCCACATGTGGTTGTGCTGCTGATCTCAACTGGTCTGAATACTGAATGTGATGTTGCTGTATCTAAATTAGCAAGTTTTCATAGCCAAGTTTTTCAACCTAGCCAATTTACCGCAAGAGAGGGGGGGGCTCACTTTCCCCTTTTCTTTCTCTCTCCTTATCCCCTCGCTTGAGAGCTCTCCACCTGCTTCTGCACCGATCCGAAGCCCTCTCCGGCAGCGGTGCCGCTCGGAGATGGTGGAGGAGAGGTGCTAGTAGTTGTAGGATGTACAGTAGGCTTCGTCTGCGTCCCCGTGTGGCGCCTTGGAGTAGGTCGCCGGACCTCATCGGCTGGATCTGGCACGTCCTTGCCCTGCTGCTCTGGTTTGCTTTGCTCCGGTGGGCATGGCAGGTGGAGGATCCTGGCCGAGGCATCTCTGCAAATAAAGCCGTCTTCCCCTCTTGTTGGCTGGCGTGGCTACCAGCGAGCGGTGGCCATGCCTTGGTGTTGACTCTCGGTGGCGAGCTCCCACGGTGGGAGACGCACTGGAGGCACAAAGCCGAAGGCAGCAACTCCAATAAGTTTAAGCTTGTGTTTTGCAGCAGATTAGGCATCGTCGCTGGGGGATTGGATTCCTCTCTCCTTGTCTCGGTGACGAGAAGGAAGTGGGATCTGATGCTCTAGCCTATCGTTGCTTTGATCAGCAGCAGGGGAGTGCTAGTGCTTCTCTGGGGAGTTTCCTCACGACGGCGCCTTTTTCGTCGTCGTTCTCCATGGCCGAATGGCGGTCACTCCCGCCTCGGACGTCGATGACGGATTCCCGGTCGGCGTTGGATGGTAAGAATCAACCTCCAGGCCTTGTTGCCGCAGCGGAGGCCCTTCGACTCGTGCGCAGCATGCTCCCGTCTCCTCATCCCAAGTGGTGCGTCCCCGGCGAGGTGGAGATTGGCTGTGTCGAGCTCAGAGTTCGTCGTGCTGGAGAAGGAGCAGGACCTGATTGCTTTTTCCTTTTATGTTCTGAGGTCCTTTCTGCAAAATATATGGGCCGGTTTGTATTTTCTAAGTTCTGTGCGGCCTTATCTGTAAGTTGTAACTCCAGTGTTGACTCTGAATGAAGCTCTCGGTCCTTCGGGACCGACCCCTGTGCAGAAAAAATAAATTAGAGCAAGATATTTTTATTTGGGGTTAACTAGATAGATGCCACTATAATTTCTGGCTGTTTGAGAAACGCCACTGCAACTTTCAACTTTTGAAAAACGCCACTACAATTTTCTATACCATCCATAGATGCCATTATGACCACTTAAACACATATACGGGTCAATATACTCATCTATTCCTGTGTACATACGTATACGATGGTGGGACCCACCCTAATCAGGCATAGCCGCATAGACCTAGACTTGCGGGGGCTTGACTCGAAAAAGTCACGATTTCTTTCCTCTCGCTCCCTCGTCACATGCGACCTAGCTCAACCATAGAACCCATGGCGCTGGCCAGCGGCAAGCATGGGCGTGGTGGCGCTGGAGGCAACCGGCGATCCTAGTGGCAGGGAGCACCTGGTTCCCGCACTTCCTCTCGCTTCGCTAACCGGAAAGAAGCTCCCCTGCCGTCGTCGCCGGCGACAACATTATTGATTTATTGATGTCTAGATGTGCTTTGAAGCTGAAGCTTATTATGAGGTACTGAACCTGAAAATTCGAGATCGATTATTATGTCATAATTTTATCACATGCTTTCTCTAATTTTATTTGTCACAATTTTATCATAATGGCATGAGTATACTGACCTGTATATGTGTTTAAGTTGCCATAATGGCATATAGGGATAGAATCGAAATTGTAGTGGCGTTTATCAAAAGTCAAAAATTCCAGTAGTGTATCTCAAATAGCTGGAAATTAGATATTGTGAGAGAGTACTTTCAATCCCTTTCCCCTCCCGTGAACAGTAGAGAGCGAGACGAAGCTGTTGGGCGGCGATTTGGGGATTTCGACGATTTGGGGAAGTAACGGCTACAGTGCCGCCGAGTCGTGGCTTATAAGCCATCCCACGCGTCACGTCGCGGCCCATTACTCCGACTGACGCGGGGATCGAGGGGACGTTCAGCTTCTGGCGTTTCTTCCTGTTGAGTTCAAGATAGACGTTGGCCGCCCGCTCGGATCGCAACGTTCACCAAGGCAAAGAAGACTCGTGGGCTCGCGTTGACCTTTCCTTGGCGCGGCATCGGCAACCAGAGCAGCCAAGACTAGACGCCGGGGACCCACTTTGACTACTTCTTGGTTATTGCCCCGGCAGCAGAAGCAAGAACCCGCCGGGACTATGCCCGGGGGCTACTGTCGCAACAATGGAACATGGGGTTCCCCTGATGCTGCCAAAGTGGGTCCATAACCTGGGCCCACCGAGAAGATGGACAAGACAAGGAGTCAAGACCGGTAGATGGCCCAGTCCATCTACCCCATGGAAGCACGTCAAGTTCGACATCGACAAACTAGGGCTAAGGACCAGGCGACCTCCCGGGGTCACCTGCTACCCGGCGAACAAGGCGGAGCATCAGCGGGACCAAGTGCCCGGCAGGAGGCCAGGCACTCACCCTGGTTCGAGCCTCCGTACGGCGAAGAGGATAAGCACGCCAGCTCGTGCGGGAAGCTTGTAGAAGACTTGGGCGCCAAGATGAAGGGCGCGCCTCCAGTGACGTCGCCTTGGGCGTGGCCGGTGTGGCTGTCAGGCTCAGTCCACCCCACTTTCCCCAAAGGCGGACGACCGCACCTAACCATAGAAGATACTTGGACGAGAGGAGGCCACGCCGCCTCCATTAGACCACCGAGGGGTTTTCCCGCATAAAACACCTCACGCTCCTCACGTGCCCATGTCGGATCCTCTTAGCCTATAAAAGGAGGACCAAGACACCAAGGAAAAAAAGGACAAGTTGCAAGCATAGCTCAGGCAAGGCTAGACTAGGGTTCGGAGGGTAGAGAGAGAGGTGATCTCCTCAGGGCAGGATCTGCTCTTCGTCTACCTCCGGCCAAGCACCCTGCCGGGTTCATCCCCAAGAACACCCTTGTAAACCACCCCATGATGACTACAGCAATCCAGACATGCAGGAGTAGGGCTTTTAGCCTCCGAGCGGCCTGAACCTGGGTAAACTCTCCGCATCTCTGTGTTGCTTGCTTGATCTCCCCACCGAAGAGCTTGGCGACCACCTCCTGGGTGAAACGTCTCCCAGCCTCCTTCGCGCCCCGTGCCGAACCTAAAAAGGGGTATCGTTTACTCCCGGTGTTCGTGATCCGAGACACGACAGGAACCTCAGAGTCTCTCTCTCTCCATAACGATTGTGCCTCCTCGTCGATGAACTCCTCATCGTCCTCCCCACCGCCTCCAGCATCAAACTCGTCCTAACGATGTTGCTTTCATCCTCCTCTGGGGTTTCATGGTACATGATGTCGTGCACAAACAACCCCTGCTCTGACGCCCACTCATGTACCACCCGAGCTCCTCTATTTCTCGTACATGTCGCGCACCTCACATATATGAGAGGGAGAGAGGTGACACTGGGGCGAATTTTCTAAACCACCACGATGTTGCAATAAAAAATAAAAAATAAGAGAGACGATGGGGATTATAGATTCTGGTTGGGAAGGGCAATTTCACGCAATTCAAATACACTACGGGGGTGTTTTACAGTTGTACTATCCCATGTGTCAAGCGCTACATCATGTTCTTTCCTTTCACATTTAGTGGCGTCTAAGGGGTAGGTGCATCTGGTGCACTAATTTATTGTTTTGTAGGATACGTTCTCATGGCGAGTTCACTGATACTAGGGAGTAAGCGCGGGCTCCGCCGCGTCCGTGGGCTAAAATTTTGAATTTTTTAACCGTAAAATTGTTGAAATTGAAATATTGTCAAATTTTTGAAATGGTCAAATTGGGGAGCTATTCGTCGCGCCCGTGGGCTAAACTTTTGAATTATTTAACCGTAAAATTGTTGAAATTCAAAAATTGTCTAGATTGAGAAGTTATTCAAATTTTTGAAATGGTCAAACCGGGGAGCTATTCATACTTGAATTGTTTTTACGTTTATTAAATGCTTAGATTTTGTGGTCATGATCTATCTGTAATATTTTTGTAAGCGCGGCCTCCGCCGCGCCCGTAGACTTGAAATAATTTGAATTCTTTTTTGGAGGGATTAAATTTGAAATTTGGATTGGAAAGTTCCGGTATGGTTTTCTTTGCTTCGTAATTTTCCGAATCTATACGTTTTAAGAACGGTTTTTTTTGTATGGTTATGTTCGTACTTTTATTGTGTTTGAATTTTTTTTGCGTTTATTAAGTGCGCTGATTTGAGAATCGCTTAAAATTTTGAACTATTAAAACGTAGAATTTGATCATATGTTGCAGGTAGGTGGTTTTTTCTGTGTCCATGTTGACATGTTTGTCATATTTTTTCCGCCCATTAAATTTAATTGTGAAAGTGGCCGCATCTAAAAATTGCGCAGATTCGGGAATTAATGAAATGCAAATGAGTCTTCCGTTTTAAGATTGTCCGCATTTCGGAAATCGTTCAAATTCAGAAGTCATCTAGTTTTTTAATAGTTTTGACGCATTTGAATCCCATTTTGACGTCTACGAAATACACAAATTTGGAAGGCACTGTGGGAATTTGAAATTCAAATTTTAGTAGTGCATATTTATTTTTTAAATGACCACGTTGACATATTTGTCATTTTTTTGTAGGCATATCTAAAAATTTTGGTCTACATTATGTAGAATTTTTTTCAAAAATGTATGAATATTTTGGGCTCCTTAAAAAAAAATCTGACAGGTGGGCCCACCGTGACGTCATGCCGACGTCACAGGGGGCAGATCTGGCTGGGATCTGGCCAGACGCTCGCGTGGGCGTGCTCGAAGCAGCTCAAGGCGGGGAACCCGCAGGGGGCGGCGCCGCCGCCGTTTGGTCGTCGGAGCAGCCGCGGCGGCGCGCGGACGCGGCGGCCGCCTGCCCACACGGCGGCGCTGATTCCGGCGTAGAGACGCCTTTCCGGGAAGCTTCTTTGGGCGAGGAGGAAGCGGCGGAGAAGGCGCAGCCCGCCGTGTGCCCGGATACGTGCGGGGAGGGGCGTGACGGCGGCGCGGCGCGTCGGCGCCGCCGGCGTTTTCCGCCGTCGTGCGAGGGAGAGAGAGAGGACGGGATGGGCTCGTGGCATTTTTGCATGGAAATCCTTGATGTTTTCGCAAATTACATCGCGGTCCTTTGCGGGGGTGTTCCTGCAAAAAGGCCGCGCCAAAGTTCATGCACGCGGGCGACCGGGAGTGACGGGGGCGACGTGTCGCGCGCCCATTGGTCAAAAATAGGCCTGCTACAGTGCCGCCCGATTTTGGGGCGACGTGGATCCATCTGGGCCGTCCGCCGCGCCGATCGGACGGCCAGGGATCACCCGCGACGTGGAGGGCTGGAGGAGGCTGCGATTCCACCATCTTTTATATATAGTAGAATAATATAGGTGGGAGTAACACCTTACAAATGGTTTGAGTAAACAACTACAACCATCCATATATGTGGGGCCCCAACCGTGCAAAGACAACCAATGAACAAAATGCAGTGCTAATTAGACTCATACGTAGGACCATCATCATTTTTTTTTGATAGTGGATCTTCCCAGCGTGCGCACACCACAAATTACAGAAGAAAGAACAGACGCACGCCAAGAACAAAGAAGAAGGAAACTCAAAGCAACAGCGACAAACGCCAAGAAGAACCTGGAGTGTTGATCGCTGAACCACCTCTGCACCTGCAAGCAACCTCTTCGTCGCCGGAGAAGAAGCACAGGCCGCCGCCATGCCCCGGAGAGAGACCACCCCCACTCTTGTAGAAGACCGCATAAGCCGTCCGCCGCAGGCGACGAAACCGAGCACGTTGAACACGCACGGCCATGGTGCTTCCTCCCCGCTTCCGGCCCATCTTCCATCAACCCTGCAATGAGCACGACCTTCTCTTTGCCGGAGCCGTCGCCAAGAAACCTCGCACGCCATGAACCTCCCCCTCGCCACCACGGCAGGCCAGGGCACGACGAAGCAAGGTCTTCAGAAACCAGATCAAGCTGGCCCAAGCGCTCCTCCCCTCGCCACCACGGCCGGCCGGAGAAGGCAGATCAGCGCTCGAGAAGCCGGCGAGCACCACCGAGAGCCACAAGATGAAGCTCCTGTACAAGCTCCATGGCTCCGCGTCGACGCCGGAGCACGCGTCGCCACGACGGCGAAGCCAGAGCACAAAATCCAAGACGAAGCCGTCACCACCGCTGCTCCAGCTTCGACAGGACAGATTGCTACTTGATCTGCCAGTGACAGCTGCCACGCAGGACAGCAAGAGCAGATCAA
Organism: Poa pratensis; assembly: GCA_947311845.1. Lineage (NCBI taxonomy): Eukaryota > Viridiplantae > Streptophyta > Magnoliopsida > Poales > Poaceae > Poa > Poa pratensis. Next base: position 88,239,607 of record CAMZMU010000041.1, read on the forward strand.
GAGCACACTTATTCGCCGCCGCCCCCATCACCGACAACGCCGCGACGGGGACGACCGAAACCTAACCAGACTAGCTAAACTAAACTAGCTGTACACAGATCCAGCCGACGATTCGGACCCCCTCCCCCTCCGACGGCACCGAGGCCGACGGACGGGAGGAGGGCGGCGGAATCGCCGGCGGAAGAGCGGTCGCCTTCTGGCTCTCCTCTCGCTACAGTAGAAGGAGAGGGGAACGAGAGGGAAAGTAGATGTAGGACCATCATCTATTGTAAAAGAACACACATAAATATATACACTCCTACTCTCATTCAAACTATCACTTTTTGGTTTTACGAACCACATACACTCCTACTCTCATTCAAACTATCACTTTTTGGTTTTACGAACCACACAAAGTACCTATGACACCAAGTTCTTCATGATATATCGTGGTCTAATTTGTTCTATTTTTGTGTTGTTTTTCATAGCAATGCACATGCACAGCTGTAGTAAAAATATATAAGCTCGTTTCTTGAGAGTGAAATGTCTCTAGAGTGAATGAAAATGCCATGTACCTTAAGCCACTACATCGAAGAAAAATAGAGAGACATGCTATATATTTTTTAATCCGTCTATTGATTTGGTACTTTTCTTACTGGTAGATGACAAATAATATTTCTACATAATTGTACGTAAATAGGCAATGGCATTAGATATTTGTAATTGTACCTAAACAATTGTTAACCGGTACATATTTTTTATTACACCCAAACAAATATCGCACGGAAAATTGATTTTCAAAATGTAATACTTTAGACATCCCTTAACTCTATGTGAATTGGCTATAAAAAAGTGGAACTAAGTCAAGCAAAAGATGCAACTAATTTACTGCTAGCTCTCAGCCTTGAGCTGATGGGTTTGAACCCTGCTAGAGCATTATTGCTTTTTTTTGTTTTGTTGAAAAACACATCTCTCCATAAATCTGATAGTAGAAAATAAATTTTGTTTTTTGCAAAAAGCACGCGAGGAAGTTTAGCAAAAAACACCAAAAAAAGGTATCACCTTCATGTGTAATCGTAGTGCATTGTAGTTCTGTCTGGAGCCAAAATTTGCGAATTTTGACCTTGTTTATAGGAAAACCATTAACATTCGTAATAGCAAATCAGTACCATTAGATCTATTGTGAGTCGTGTGTTTATACTGTACTTATTTATTATGGCATATATTGATATATTTCTATACATTAGTCAACATTACAAAGAACTGGTAAAATATTGATATGTACAACATTTTGACATTCCACAACATCGTCCTGAGTGTGACTTCTCTCTCGAGCGTACCCTTCAACCATCTACTCCTCTCTGGTTTTTTCTCAGCGGCCACCTCCTCAAGGAGAGCTTCCCCTTCTGAGTATCTACTTCTCTTCCACCACTTCCCCTACCCGAGTTGTCGGGCCTCCGGGAAGGTGGTTCCCACGAGAGATATCGCCATGGAATCCAGTCTCACGGTGGAGATGGATTTCACACCATCGAGCTCTAATAAAACTAGGGATTGTGGGCAACCGATTAGGGGGGTCCCCTAGTCTGTCGCTCACACAGTTCTGACGAATTTGATTTATGGCTGGTCCAAACAGGCGCATATGGACACCCTCATTTTTATGGTTAGAGGTTAGTAAATTGAGTTTTTTGACGTTACACGTGGTGTTTAAACATGTTGCAAGTGTATATGGTGTTGGTTGTGCACGTATAAGCAACACGTTGCAAACATTTTAGACGTATGCTTCAATAAGATGTTTTTTAGATTGTAAATGTATTACTCTGATGTTGTTTGAGCTGTTCACACATGTTGCATACATTATTGTTTCATGTTGTGGGTATTGTGACATATTTTACTCCTATTGTGTTGCAATGCGGGATTTGATACATACACTCAACTTTTTTGTTGCACTGGCACATTGCAACACATGTCTTTTTATGCGAGTGGGGAATAAATATTGCAGGGTTGTTGCATACATGTATAAAAATGTTGTGCGGTAGAGTTTGATGTTGCGATGATCAAGGTCCTAGACTGACCACTTAGGTGTATCAAGTGCGCCCATATAATAAATTGTTGCTCTAATAACTATATAATAAAGTAAATAGTTGCTAATGTAATAAATCACAAAAGCCTAAATGAAAAGGCTTTTACTCGTCGCTTTGCCTTTCCTAAAAAAATAGCCGGTTATAGAATATTGCCAACACAAATCCAGCAGACTGTTCCTCGGAAAAAGGACAGACCACAACCACGTACCCAAAAAACAATCAATCGGAACGGGAAAAAAAAACTTCCCCATTGTTGCTCCTAATCATAGCGAGTTCATCGTTTGATTCGTTTTTCCAATGCGTATATCAAACTGATGCCCATCCATCGTTATCGATTTGCGCTGCGGCATCGATCTTCTGGTTGTGCGCGGCGATGTCGATGCCGCAGCCGTCCTTCCGCAGCACGCCGGCGGAGGACGATGAAAACACGCCGCGCACCAAGCTCCTCATCGGCGGGATCTCGGCTTTCCTGCTCCTCGCCATGATTGTCGGCACGACGGCGTTCGTCCTGTCGGAGAAGGTGGAGGATGAGGGTGACAAGGACAAACGCGCCATGACCTCCACGATGCGCACCGTGGACCTCTTCTGCTCGCCCACGGACTACCAGGCCACGTGCAAGGAGACGCTGACCAAGACGCTGGAGCGGTCGTCCAACCCGGCCGACCACCCGCACGCCGCCGCCGCCGCCGCGATCACCGCGGTCAGGCGTGAGCTGTGGAGCGCCTTCAACCGCTCGTCGCTGCTGGACGCCGTGCGCGAGAGCAACGACACGCTGGTCAAGGAGGCCCTGCTCGACTGCAAGATGCTCCTGGACGACTGCAGCGCGGACGTGACCCGCGCGCTGGACAACATCGCGTTCCGTGGCGTGGACGGGCCGGCGCAGGACCTCCAGGCCTGGCTGAGCGCGGTGATCACGTTCCAGGGCTCCTGCGTCGACATGTTCCCCAAGGGCGATCTCCGCGTCCAGATTAAGGAGACCATGGAGAAGGCGCGGGAGATCTCCAGCAACGCCATCGCCATCATCCAGCAGGGCGCTGCCCTCGCGGCCATGCTCGAGATCGACGCCGGCGCGGGCGTCAGCCTCCCGAACCAGAACGACGATGACGACAACGACGCTACCGCCCAGAGCCAGGAAAGCGACGGCGAGCGCCGGCTCCAGGAAGAGTCCCCGTCATCCGAGGTCCCACGTGGGTGCCCAACGAGGACCGTAAGCTTCTCGACGAGGCGGAAGAAGAGCGCAATGGCGGCGGGCTGACGCCCAACGTGACGGTGGCAAAGGATGGCACCGGCGACTTCAGAAACATCTCGGCCGCCTTGGACGCGCTGCCGCAGAATCACAGCGGGAGGTACGCCATATACATCAAGGAAGGTGTCTACGACGAGGCGGTGAACGTCACCAACGCAATGGCCAACATCACCATGTACGGCGACGGCGCCAAGAAGTCCATTATCACCGGGAGCAAGAGCGTCGGCGACGGCGTGAGGATGTGGAGAACCGCCACTTTGGGTAAACAAACTGCTTAGCTAATAATAAATTTCCATCGATGCAATAGAGCTAAGTATCGGTGCCTGCATGCAGCGGTGGACGGCGACAGGTTCATGGCGGTGAAGCTGGGGATCCGGAACACGGCCGGGGACGAGAAGCAGCAGGCACTGGCGCTGCGCGTCAAGGGCGACCGGGCCATCTTCTTCAACTGCCGGATCGACGGCCACCAGGACACTCTCTTCGCGCAGGCCTATCGCCAGTACTACCGGAGCTGCGTCATCTCTGGCACCGTCGACTTTATCTTCGGCGACGCCGCGGCCGTCTTCCAGCGCTGCGTGCTGCTCGTCAGGGACCCGCTCCCGGGCAAGCCTGGCGTGGTGACCGCGCACGGACGCCGCGACCGGCAGCAGACCACCGGCTTCGTCCTGCACCGGACCCGCATCGTGGCCGATGACAGCCTCGCCAGCAAGTCGTCGACGGTGAAGACTTACCTTGGGCGGCCGTGGAAGGAGTACTCGAGGGTGATCGTGATAGAGTCCGTCATCGATGGCTTCGTTCACGCGCAGGGTACATGCCGTGGGAGGGCAAGAACAACCTGGGCACGGCGTTCTACGGCGAGTTCGGCAACGTCGGCGCCGGCGCCAACATCACCGCGCGGGAGGAGATGAAGGGGTTCCACGTGTTGAACAAGGACAAGGCGAAGCAGTTCACGGTGGAGCGCTTCTTGAACGGCGCCGAGTGGATACCGGAGACTGGCACGCCGGTCAGGCTAGGGCTGTTCAGCTGAAATGTACAGATGGATCATGGATGCTTGGTTGCATGCGTATACGGTGTGTACGAGCAGTCGAGTATGTTCATTCATGCGTGTGTACGAATGCATCATCGGGACAATTGTAATGTATGTACAAAATACAAATAGCGTCTATATACATGACTAAAGAGGAAGAGTTTTAACCCCTCCGTCTCTGAGGCGAATCGGGACGAAACCCTATCCCCTTCACCTCCGGCCCTCCCTCTTCTCTCCTAGCCTTGTCGTCACCAGAGGTGCTCCTACGCACGATGAAGGTGGCGGTGGGGTCTTTGCCGCTTCATCTCGTGTGGAGGAAATCGGATCGCCGGGCAACGACCCCGGTCGGAAGGAATCGTGTCGACCCCGTGGATGTTGGCGTCTATGGTACGCACTGTACGCGCCGCAACGAGGATCAGCAGTCGCGATGTGGGGGCCACTCTGCCGGTCTTGGTCGGAAGGAATCGTGTCGACCCTGTTGTGGATGGTGGCGTCTATGATACGCGTTTACGCGCGACGACGAGGGTTGGCGGTCGCGGTGCGGGGACCGCTCTGCCGGTCTTGGTTCCAGATCTGAGGTAGAATATGCTCTTAGCTCGTCTTGCCCGCCTCTCCGCGATATCCGGATCCCGGCTAACTCTGCAATTTTGAAACACTTTAGATTTTTCATTTTTATATAGGCCAAAATATAAATTGTTCCCGGTTGCATTTTTAAGGACTGTAGATATCTCGTCATTGCCAATATTTAAGGTTTTTACAAAAAGGTTAAACTTTAACATACTCCCTCATATTCATTTTAAGGGTGCGTTTGGTTTAGCTTCCACAGCCTGCTTCTGCGTTCTAAAAGTCGAACGCCAACCAAACATATTTTTTTCACCGCAGAATCTGTGAACGCAACCTGCTTTTACAGGCCATATTTCGCAGCACCTCGGGACCAGCTTCCATCTCATTCAGAATCGTCATCGGAAGAAAATTACCTGCATTGCCATCAATAAGTGACCCGATCGTTATTTCTTCTTATCTCTCTCGGCCTTGTGCGATCGTGGCCGCTTCCCCTTTCCCTCATTCTGGCGCCGCCCAACTCCGGCCGCTCACACTCCGTCACTTCGTCAAGCCCATCCGGCGCCCCCAATTCCGTGATCTTCTCCCTCCACACTGGCTCATCTTTGCTCAGATCCTCCATGCTGACCACCTTCAAATCGTGCTTCTCTCCAGTCTCCACATCTGCCTCGACTGCTCACGGGAAGGGCATGACAGCTCTGATTCAGGGAGAAAGGAAGGGGCCTGAGCGCCGCCAGAGAGTTCGGCTCGGTCCGTGGCTGTGCGGCGTAACTGGGGTGGTCAGGAGATACGTACATCGTCATCCCCACTCGCCGTCCCATTCGCGCCGCTCAAAGCCGGCGGAAGTTCCCAGGTCTGTGTGCCATCCTCTCGACCTCCCCCAAGTCCAGGTCGTGATGAGAGGACCACCCACGGCGCAGCTCGCCGTGCTCGAAGCATCCGGTCTTCCCACCGCCGCTGGTCACTCGCTCTCCACCCCACCGGGTCCACCCAGATTTGGAGCAGCCCGTCCCCAAGTGTCGCCCAGGAAGAACTAGCGATATGCAAATATGTAGTGTAAGTTGCGACATTTAATTAGGATCGGAGGGAGTATCAATTTCATAGAACTAGAAGAATACCCCACGCGTTGCAGTGGGGATCTCTTTCAAAAATTATTATGTAAATGAAATGGGTATAAAAGACATGAAATATTCAGTTGTCAAGATTCAGTGGTCACAATAAGACAATAAATTTAATACTTGTGAAATTGTTGAATATTTGAGGATTAAATATTATAGACGTGGACAATTATATGGTTCAAAAAAATGACATGGATAGGTTGCATGAAAGATGTGCTATAATTAATTATTGTTAGTGGAGATGACATGGACAATTAATTGGCTGAAATAGTGGGTGATATGGATAGCTTGCATGTTGAGATAGAAAAATAATTAATGTATTTAGTGGGATTTTGCTTTATAAGAAGTATAGATAGACACCATGTATCATGTCCTCCAAAACATTGTTTCCGCCATGTGGCACAATATATGAGTATTCAGCTAGCGCAAACATAAATTACTCATAGTGGAGTTACATAATTGATAACATGTCATATATATAGATAAAAAATGGGACATGGCTAAGATCAAAAAAAGAAGGGACATGACAAGTAATTAATGAGTAAAGAGTGGTTTGTGGTAATATGTTACCATACATAACATATATGCATGATATACTACGATGAGAGTGGACTTTTGGCTCCCGAGTTACATGGAGCTCGTTATTTTGAAAAAATCAAAATTTATATTTTTGAGTTTCCAATAATCGCGCAAAAAATCACAGGTGTAGATAGTCTCGAGACACACAAGCGTGAATTTTTTTGACTTCAAATTCATTGTATTTTGGGCTGTGCAAAAAAGACAAATTCTGACAGATTTCAAAATTTTGAATCCGGATATTTAGATTCAGAAATTTGTCTTTTAGATTTAGGCCAGAATAATTCGAATTTGGAGTTGAAACTTGTACGATTGTAGATCTGCATATTATCTACATCCGGGATTTTTTTCATGATTTATGAAAACTTAAAAATATCGATTTCGACTTTTTTTTTAAAAACGAGCTCCATGTAGCCCGGCTCTAAAAGAGGTTTTCGGATGAACACGGACGATGTGCACCCGGGTGCACATGCACCCTTTTTTTCGAAAAAAATGTGAAAATTCAAAACTTGTCGAAAAATTCCGAAAACAATCATGCACGTACCTGAGCATGTCACGCACCATCGTGTCAAATTTGGCGACGAATCGACATCGCGGCCGCCCTGTGGAAAAATGACAAATCTCAGATCTGAAAATTCAAAATTTTGGATCTATTTTCTGTCAGAATTTTGTCATTTTTGCACAGAGCGGCCGCGATGTCGTTTCGTCGCCAAATTTGACACGATGGTGCGTGACATGCTCTGGTACGTGCATGATTTTTTTCGGAATTTTTCTTTGAATTTTCAAAAAAAAATCGAAAAAAACGGGTGCATGTGCACCCGGGTGCACAAGTGAGTTTCCGGTTTTCGGATATACTACTCTATGTTTGACACTATGAGCAGCCTGGAGATAGTCTTCATTGTAGAGATAGTCTAATTTTTTCCTTTTAAAAGGATAGACACAGAATGATGAAAAATTGAGGTTTTAGTTTTTTCTCCAAATGAACTCATATTACTACCACAAAGCCAAAGTTATTTAAGACTACCGAAGCCAAAGTTCCACTAAACACGTTGATAAAACATGAGACTTTTGACACGAAAGCACCGGTACAAGTACAAACGCACAAAGAGCCACTACACAACCAAACTTCGAATTTATTCAGCAAAGACGACTAAGCAAAGACTCCGCCCCATTGTACTGCCGTCATCTCCATGGCGTAGAGGAGGTAACGCGCGAATGTCTAGCTAGCCCGAGATCTGGATGGACTTGACGTCGGCCTTCTTGGCCTCCTCCTTGGGAACGGTGACGGTGAGAACGCCGTTCTCCATGGACGCCTTGACCTGCTCCGCCTTGGCGTTGTCCGGGAGCCTGAACCTTCGCAGGAACCTGCCGCTTCTGCGCTCCACCCGGTGCCACGTGTCCATCTTCTCCTCCTGCTCCTTGTTCCGCTCGCCACTGATCTGGAGGACGTTGCCGTCCTCCACCTCCACCTTCACCCATTGGCGGACGCAGCGGGTGGGCAGGGTGGGCCACGGCCCACCCAGAATTTCGGAAAAAAACTTGACCCCCCCGATATTCAGTAAAAAAAAAATCAGTCTCACGACACGAGCGGACGCGAAGTTGCGAACAGGCGAGAGCGAGAGGATGAGGCGCCATGGCGAGGACGACCTAGCTCTGCTGCTGCCTGCTCGTCTAACCCCACTGTCGGCTCCCCCGCCGCCGGAGGACCCCCGCCGTCGGCTCCCCCGCATCCGGACAACCCCCGCTGCAAGATCCCCCGCCGTCGGAGGACCCCCGCCGCCGGACGAGTGGACGACCCCCTCGATATCGATCTGGGCCGCCGTTGGACGACCCCCGCCGGCCGCCGACTGCTTGGCTCCACCGCCACCGGCCGCCGCTGCAATTCTTCCACCGGGCACACCCGCAGTGCGGCAGTTGTCTGCAGTGCACACCCGCCGTCGACCACCCCTACCCGAGCTTCTCCGAAGGTATAAGAAATTATCATCCTATATGTTGTTTGCAGTGCGGCAGTAGTAGATTAACATCATTTTTGCTGCTAGATTTGCCCAACCCGAACTGAACCAAAGAACCACAATTTGCTATATATTGTGTAAATTGACAATTTGTTGTCTCCAACTAGCAACCTATTAATTGTATGTGTTGTTTATTCAATTTTCTTCTAATTGTATAATTCAACATGAAGAAGAGAAATAGCGATACTGCGTCTCTTTTTCGGAAACATGAAGCAAAAAAGATGGTGGTGGACGATTTACACATTGAAGATAGTGGGCTTGCGTTGGCGTGTATTGATTCCGCACCTCCGATCCAATCCGATTCCGAGATTGAGAGTGAAACTGAAATGGAAGAGACAACATCAAATCCACCATCACCCCAACAACCGTCTACGAGGACATATGATTCGCAATTTCTTCCACATGATCCGGGGAAAGGTTCCTATATCAAGATATGATGTGAATGACTAAGATGATGTTCGGAGAGGATAGATCATAAAAGGTCCATGCCAACCATGCTTTTCCATCAAGAGAAATATATGGTAAAAATCGATCCTTCACATATGCTTGGTTTATGAAATACAATTGGCTAGAGAAATATATGAAAAACCGATCCTTCACATGAGATTGTTGAAACTTTCATAACAATGCGAGAACGTAGAGTTAAAAAAAATCATAGTGATGTAATCTTCTATTTATGCTATATTTTATCATGTAATACTTTATGTATGTGTTCAAACTATTTTGTATTGAAATCACACAACTTTGCGTTGTCATGAATCAATTTATTGTTTATGCGTCCACCCTCCAATTTTTTTCTTGCGTCCGCCACTACCTTCACCTCCTCCTTCTTCAGCCCCGGCTCGTCCGCCTTGAACACGTGCGCCTCGGGGGTCTCCTTCCAGTCGATGCGCGCGCCCGCGAAGGCCGCCGTCTCCGAGGAGGAGGTGCGCGGGACCAGGCTGCCGCTGCCCGCGCCGAAGGGGAAGCCGTCGAAGGGTCCCAGAAGTCGAGGGACAAGGGGTCGAACCCGTTGCTGCGGCGGATCAGCGACATTGTCGGTGGAATCGGTGGCGATTAGAGCTGCTGGTCCAAGATTTGTCGGTTGGTGTTTTCTGGAATTGGACGGCCGAACGATTGATGGATTGGTGCGTTGCTATGAGTGGAGGCTTCTGGAGAATTCTCTCGTCTTCACGAACGGGCTCGGGGGGCACCGGGTTTGTTGGTTCATGTCGGGATAAGTCTAGCAGGTTCTCCTCGTTTGCTAAATTTCTAGCAGCTTCTGGAGACAGCTTTGCACTGACCAGAGCGTGCTAAATTGGAATACTTAACAAACATGAAATAAAAATTGAGTTAATTGCATCTCAATCCTTTTAATTTGTCCGGTGAGGCTAATTAAGTTCAGAATTCATGCCGGCTTAATAGCAGAGAAAATCATTTGAGTTGATGCTCCTGATCTTCTGCTCGGCCAAGATGCACTGAGCATTTGTGTGTGTGTGTGTGGTTAAATGGTCAATCTGGAAAGGTAAATCTCCAGTCAGTTTCGTGTTTGCATAACAGCTCACAAGCGACATATACCAGCATCACCATCATGTGTCTTCTGCGGTAGATGGGAATCTATCGAACACACGGTGCTGTTTTGTCAGTTTGCCAGAGAAGTTTGGAGTTCTGTACAGGCGGTCTATGACATTGAGCTACAGCGCCAAAGCTTCAGGTGCTCCCGCACTTGGATCCTTGATTTTATGGAGAGATGCTCGCCCATGGAAGCAACCACTCTAGCTGTCACTATGTGGCATATATGGGATGCACGTAACAAGGTCAGAGAGGGTGAGGCTCTTATGCATCCTAGATCGACTGCTGAGAAGATTTTGGCATACATTGAGATGATTGCAACACACATATATACATCTGCACCAAACCACAGGCGTGAATCCAATCAGTCAGCTCTAAAATGGATTCCGCCGCCGGAGGGGTCAGTTTTGGTTAACGTTGATGCTGCAATCTTTTCTTCGACTCGACGCATGGGCGTGGGCGTCGTGATCCGCGATCATACTGGTAAGTGTCTTGCTGCTTGCAGCGAGGTCCAGGAGGACGTGGTAGTGCCTGAAACTGCTGAGGCGCTTGCTTTGCGCCGTGCTGTCGATCTTGCCAAGGAGGAGGGCTTTCTGAAGATTATTGTTCACTCGGATTGCTTGTCTGTGATCAACCGTGTGAACACTGAGCAGGAGGATCGGTCGGTGCTAGGGCCGGTGATTCATGACATCAAGCACCTGGCGGCGTCTTTCCTGTCTTGCTCTTTTCAACATGTTTCTCGAGATCTAAATATTCCTGCTCATTTTTTAGCTAAATTTAGTGAGTCTGTAATTTGTTCTGTGTGGCGTGGGGTTGCTCCGGATTGTATCCAGGAGAAACTTTGTAATGACATTATGATTATGTGATCAATAAAGTCCATGTTTCCTTCAAAAAACAGCTCACAGAACGTAAAGCTGATGAGGTTTATATGTTTTGCAAGAAGATAATGTACTCAGATGTATTCGCTGCCTGCTTTGGCCTTTCTTTGATAAAGATCAATTTTGTTAACTCGAGTCTCACATCAAAGCCTGCTCCGGAGAGGGAGCTCCTTCTCTGGTAGACGTTGTGCACTTCAGATGAGGCACTGGAAGTTTTCAAGGACAAGGAGAGCAGGGCAAGGCGGAATGAGCGATGACCTTCTGATACCCACACTCTGAAGAATTATGTGGATAGAAGCTTTCAAGTTTCAGCCAAGGTCAAACTTATGGCAGATCGGAGTTGTGATCCGATACCATACCGGAGGTGGTTGCTGCGAGGACGGGAAGAGCTAATTTTATCCACAGACGTCTTTGCAGCAGAGTTACATAAAGCTCTTGGACTAGCCTCTTCCATGGTTGCCATTGGAACGAATGCTCCGCACGTTATGCAAGCATTGACACGACGGCAGCCTGATTTCTCTCCGTCGGCGCAGCCGCGCAGGTGATCGAGAAGTTGAAGTCCGATTTAAAACTTGATTCTCATTATGTTCAGTAGTTTCATGTATGCATGATGTGAAACATATATACACTTTTTACTTTATCGAAAAATGCATGATGCGGATCATTTTCCCAACGTTCATGAGTAATGAAGCTTTGATTCTCGAAGATGCACACAACCGTACGAACGAGTACATAGCAAAACCTAAGAAAAAAAAAGTACCTCAAAAGAAAAAAGAACATCTTAAGGTGATGTTGGACCAAGGTGTTGATTACGCCCTTATCCATGATGAGTAGGCACCTCATTCTCATGGCCGTCTGCTCTACTGTATTTGGGTACATGGGATTGCGAACATAAAAGTTGCTTCCGCTCCGACTGCTGAAAACGGGACCGGGTACGAAGCTAATGCGTACACGAACATTTAACCTGCAATGGAGACATAATTTTTCTTCTGTCAAACACAACGTCATTCATGAGGGGCCGCAAAGCCGAACATAGGGTTGCTGCCAGTGGCGGAGCCAGCAGGGTGGACGGGTGAGCCCAACACGATATAGGCCTGCCCCACCCTAATAAATTGGGCTGGATTCATCACTGTTACCCAACATGTTTATAACGCTACGTGCTCCATACAAATTGGATGCAAAGCTGAACAACGGACCATGCTGCAAAAGCAAACTTGCATTCAAAGAGAAGATACTTAATTGTCTCGTCATGATGAAAAAAAACTATTGGCTACTATTTTCATGCCAATTATATCATAGAAAGATGTTAATCTGTAATTGGACCTTTATTCTTCAAAAAAAAATTATTGGTGCCTCCACATGTATTAGTGCCTCGTATGTAAATTTACCCGAAAACATGGCATTTGTGTTCCAGTGGAGCACATCATGTCGGTACTAACCCAATATCAACTAGCCTCCACAATAAGGTCAAGCCAGTAACCTATTATCTAACAGGTCTTGTCTCAAATAAATGTTTATTGGGAATGTAATTGTGGCATATTTATGCCAGATAATGTGATAAAATCCTGGGTATTAAACACTTAACGGGACACTTCCTAATTAGATGTATTTTTCGAACCTTATTTGTGAACCAAGTTCCAAACTTGAAAAAATCATTAAGCCAGCTCGAAAATGAGAATAACATGTCTTAATCTGGACGCGGCCTAATGCCTTTCAGGTGATAGCACACCCTATATACACCAAAAAAGTAGTACTTCACAAAAAAGTCAAAAAAATTTGAATGTTTTTGGGAATCAAAGATGATTAAGTATTGTACTCGTATAAAAATATTTGGCGATGAAATGATTCTCATTGAGTCCAAAGCAAAAAAAAATACAAATTTATAACAAATATAGCGTGTATATAGTGCCTTTTTAAAAAAAAAACTTTGACACGGGAGGAGTGAAATTCATTCTTTGGCGAACCTTTTATACATGTACAGTAACTGATCATGTTTGCCCTACTGACGTTTCGAAAAAAATTCAACTTTTTAGCAATTACTAACGTTTTTTTACAAGGGTGCGCTGGTACCCATGTGCACCAACGTATTTTCAGCGTTAAACCAGCCTATTTAGCCTTAACATATTGAACATTCTTAAAACTTTTTTTAGGAAGAGCTGTTTTCAAAGTTGTTTGCTACTTGTGGTGGAATGGAAATTCCAAGTTAGTGTGGTGTTCGTAGTTGCAATATCAGTTCAAACTTACGATTTAAACGATCAAGTAATTCTGAACAAAAAAAAAGGAAAAGAAAACGGTCAAGACTGTCAGACAATGTCATGTACAATGCCGGAACGCGGTTCGTCAGTGCTGCAGCCTGCAGCTACTAGCCTGTGTACCCGCGCGTTTGGACAGGAGCACGAGCTACCACCCAGACGCTCGGCTCAGCTTCTGCTCCGTTGACGACGCGACAGTTGCGAAATGCAGGACAGGATAGTAGCCCCGGGCATGTCTTCCCACTTTGCCAGCGATGTGTTGGTGACACTCGTGTCGTAATTACTCCGTACTATTCTTCTGTGCTATAGTACGAACAACCCAACAGTGTCTTCTATTTGGTAATTAGAGGCACCTCCAAACCATCCAATGGGTGCCGGACATCAAAAAACGGCCACATCGACATCCCAAATGTCCGACCCGAAATAAAATCTATCGGGCACCCTAGACCCATCCTCTAAATTTGTAGTCCTTCTGGGGCCGCCGGATAGTGGCCGAATAAGCGCTCCGACAGGCAGAACCCACATCTCATAGACACAAAACGACATAGGCCGGCTGCCGTTTGCACCCCATTCCGTCCTCTAGTTTACCTGACCGAAAATTCGCGACACCGTTGCCACCCTTAGCCGTGTCCATTTTCCAACCACCTTGCAGTTGCCGCTACTCCCCGCCCCTCCGAGTCCCCGCCGCGAGTCGTCTTTCAGCGCCGCTACACCTCAACCTGCCGGCGCCACTCCCTCTTGCTCGCCCGCAAGGTGTTCGGCTGTTTGGCAAAGTCATTTTCTTTGTTGTTGATTTATTATGTAGATCCATTGTTCATTGATTGTGTCAGTAGGCTATGGATAGTGACGATGATATTAGGTTTCACCAAAAGATGGGAGAGGAGGCTCTTTTTGATGATGATAATGATGAAGAGAATCAGCTCGTTCTCGCCGTTCTTAGGGTTGCACATGTGCTGTGGTGGCCACTCCCAAACGCGGAGGCTCGAGGAAAGGGGAGACGTCCAACAAAAATCGTTCAAAACAACGGGTCATGTGCTGCTTTAAAATGTGTATTTTGCTGAAACCGGCAAACAATGATTTTGAATTTCGCCGACGCTTTAGGATGCAGATGAGAGTGTTCATGAACATCGTGCATGGTGTTCAAGACTACGATGACTACTTGGAGCTGAAAAAAGATTGCATTGTTCTTCTTGGACTCTCAGCCATTTAGAAATGCACTGCTGCTATACGTCTTCCATATGGATGTTCCGCAGATTATTTGTACCTCCGTATGTCCGAATCCACATCCGTTGAAGCCACCTAGAAGTTCTGTAAGATGGTGAATGCAATGTTTGGGACGAAGTATATGACATAACCAAATACAGAAGGCACGACTCGGCTCATGGCACAAGTTGAAGCGAAAGGATTTCCTGTGATGCTTGGGAGTATCGATTGCATGCACTGGATATGGAAGAATTTCCCATTCACTTCGCAGGGATGTACAAGGGAGGACATGTTGGAGCAATGTTCTACTCGAGGCCGTTGCAGTTTTGACCAGTGGATTTTGGCACGCATTTTTCGCATGGCCGATTCTCACAATGACATCAACATGCTGCAATGCTCTCCGGTGTTTGCGAGACTTGCCGACGGCCAATCTTCCGAGTGCAAGTATGTGATCAACGACCATGAGTATGAAAAGAGATATTACCTAGCAGATGGCATCTATCTCCCGAGTGCAAGTATGTTAATCGACATTTGCCTAGACCATCGTAACCATGTTGGTAAGGCAAACTCTAACTTCGCGGGCAAGCAAGAGAGGTCCGAATAGATGTGGATCGAGCATTTGGGGTGCTCCAAATCCGGTTTGTGATTGTCAGGTACCCTTGTCTATATTGGTCCCTAAAACAGATGTGGGAGATTCATGAACGCTTGTGTCATCATACACAACATGATCATCGAGAATGAGCCGTATGACTACCAGGGCCCCTTTGTCGAGCTACATCCAGGAGTGTCGGCAAATTTTCTGAATTTCTCGCTACTCATTTTAAAATTCGAGATGAAACAACTCATTATCAACTGCAGAGTGATCTACTCGCGTTTGTGGGCACGCTGAGCACACGAGAGTGTTTCCTCTAAAACTTATCGAATTTTAATTTGAATTTGAATCGTTGTAATAGCTATATTTTTTCTTATGTTTAAACTATTATTATGGATTGATTTTCCTATGTTTTAGATTGAAATTAATTCACAGTGAGAAAAATGGATAGGGCCGACCGTTTAAGGGTGTCGGTGTAGGCGGCAACCTAGAATTGGCCGGACAAGTGTTCGACACCCTAAAACGAACACAATTTGGGAAGTGCCGGACATATACTTATGTAGGTACCGGTGGAGATGCTCTTATTTACGGTTTCTCAGGATCACCGACTATCCAAGTGAAAATGAGACAGAAATTCAAAAAAGAAGTGAAAATGAGACAGTAACTAGTCCTTTTCATCAGACAGTAATAAGTAATCTTTTGTGTACATCGACTTCGAGCTCCAAGCTACAGCCGTGCCACTGGAGTAGAGGGGACCAGATCCATACGCCGAACAGATGGGCCCAAAGGTGTCTCCGCCAGCCTGCGACCTGGCCCAGCTCTGTCCATCCAACGACCCACCATTTCGTTTCATTCGCCGTTTTACCCGCTTACCATTCCGTTGCATGCAACGACATCCGCGTATAAATTACTCCGGGCTCGAACATTTTTTTTTTTGAACAAGTAAAAACATTCAGATCCAGAGACATGTTTTTCGATCTCGTGCCGCATGGAAAGAAAGCTCAAAGGCATGCCGACCTTTCTTTCTCTCATCTTCTCTTTCACGCGAGAACAGCACGCTAACTTTTCATGTCGAGTGCAAAAATCTCAAAACGGACACGACGTGATGATTGTGTAGCAATTCTGTTATCACATTGTCAACCGCTTCATCATGCCCGATCGATAGCAACCATCATTCCCTCTGCCAATCTTTCCATCCAACAGGCCGGCATCGCTCCATGCGATGCCCGGCCCCATCATCGATCTTGCTAGCTCCGGCAATGGCGTGCGATTGTACAGGAACTAATCCCGCATGCATGCGGCTAATTGTCTTTTGAGCGAGCTGGAGATTCTTAGTCTGCGTTGCAGTAATATATGCTAGGCCAAAGGGAGCTGCAAAAGAAGGCTCTCTGAGACTGACACAACAACTAAAGTGGCAAGTAAGCTTGCTTTAAGACCTTGTTTGCACTTGCTAAAGCAGCAGCTCCCTCTCTTGATCCACAGAGATCGATCAAAGCATGTAGACGAAAGCAACATTGCTACGTACGAGCATATCTCGTGGAGCATCTGCAGCCACAACGCAAATCTCATCTCCCACTCTGCGCTAGCTGCACATCCAAATGGATCGAGCACATAAGCTTTTCCACTGCAAGCAAAGCAAGCATGGAGAGGGGGGCAAGGGGAAGACAGAAGAAGGAACCCAACAGCATGCAGTACAGGGCATGATACCCCTACATCGATTCTCTTTCCCTCCCTCCACAGAATTCTTATGATAACTCTTTCATAGTGGAAGCCACACTGCCTCCTTCCAAAGCAAAGGTGCCGACTTTCGCTGTTGCATGGCAAAATGCTGCTGCGTGCACTGCACTTGCGAGAAAGAAAGCAACAAAGATACATGAAGAAAGTTTTACTTATACTAGTACAATAGTGTATGCTTGTTTTCTCCTTTTATTCCATGTTTTGTTTTGTGCTTCTTGGATCAGACTAGAGTGGACGGATGAGATCTTCGAGAACCAGCTTCTGGCGTTGAAATTGTTGATTTAAGATTTAGCCAGCGTTCTTAGATTTTGGGTGGTAGCTTTGTCGGTGCCCGTCGCAGCGGCTCAGTAGTGCGGGCTCTCTGGCGTGCTTTACATGGGTTTCATCTCTTTGCTGCGGTGTGTTGGGGTTGTCGGTCCGGCCAATTAGCACCCGACTTGGTGTAATTGGTTGGATGTCACAACAGCGGCCTCGAGCGTTGGTGTGACGGTTGGATGTCTGCGAGAGGATGGCCGGTGTAGATTAGGTTATAGGCCTTACGTGTCATGCAGCGTCATACCGACGGATGGCCGGTAACCCTTGAAGGTGGTGACGGGAGGTTGCAGGGCGTGACGGCTAGGTGGGGCTGGGGGGGGGGGGGGGGGGGGGGGGGGGGGGGGGGGGGGGGGGGGGGGGGGGGGGGGGGGGGGGGGGGGGGGGG